>BHFT01006766.1:0-34425 GCA_004320025.1 Laticauda laticaudata | reverse complement strand
TATTACCATCTGGCAGACGGTACAGGATAATAAAAACAAGGACAAACAAGCTGAAAAACAGCTTCTATCCCAGGGCAATAGCTCTGTTGAATTCTATTGCAGAGTGCAGTGTTGGTGTGGTGTTGGGATTTTCAATTCAATGTATGGAGTGTGAAGGATGTGTGTTTGTGTTTGTGTTTTATTTCATGGTCATGATGTGCTCTGAAGATGGTGTTTGATTTCATTGTATGAGGTGCAATGACAATAAACTAAACTAAGTGATCTCACTATTAGAGGACAGGAGAGATTCCTATCACAGCTCTCCAGATTCTGTACTCTAACCCTTCATTCTCAACATTAAAATTCACTCAAGAAGGTCTGAGTGAATCTTGTTTCCTTAACTACACTCTGCATTTAATAGGTTTGGCAAGGCTGCTAAATGGCTGAGTTCACCCCACACTATTATCTTGGTCAGTCAATTAGTCCACCTTCTGTGTTCACTGAATCTTAAATTAATCAAGTGGGCACATCACACTGGACCATATTGACTATCAGCCAAACTTCGTTCTTTGCGCAAAGGCAGCCAATACATCTTGAACCAACATGGTTAAGTCAGCTGTATGAACCCAAACAGACATCAAACATCGTTTGAAAGGGGAATATTGCATCAATTTCCCCTGACAGAAGCTGCCCATTGAATCCAGAATCCTGTTGTGGTTTGCCAGCAGCAGATGCAGATGGCTGAGGTTTCAGAGAGCGAGGACTCAGATGAGGGGCCTGCCTGTGATACAGGGAAGGGACCAGGACCATCAGGGAGTGGAGTGCTGCCTTTGGAGATTGTAGAGGCGAGAAGCAGTGATGAAGAGGCCCCCGAGGAGCCTGTGCCCAGTGCGCATGCACGCAGGGCTGCTGGAAGGAAAGAGCAGCTGCAGTAGCACGGGCGACTCGGGAGAAAGGCTGCAAGGTAACAGCCCCTCCCAGAGGAGATAAAAGCCAGCTGAGAAACCAGAGTTCTTTGCAGAAGGCAAAGAGGTTCTACACTTGATCCTGGTGGATGTTAGGAATATCTGAGTAGGTGTTGGAGACTCTTTGTGTTTGCATTATTGCTTAGTAACTTTATCTGGTGTTCTTGGCAGCCTTGCAAAACCGTGGCAAGACTCTTTCTTATCAGAGCTAATTGGTTTGAAGCAGCCTATTACCTGTGAAGGAATGGGATTCGTAAAGAAACATTAAAAGGTTGTGCTGTTAACTTTGATCTCGTGTTTGCTTCCTTGGAACCAGGTTTGAGCCAGAACAAATCCTCTTTTTATAAAAAGAAAAAAAATACATGGCTTTGGAGTAAGCAATTCTTGGCAACCAAATCCAAGTCTCTTTTAAAATTGCTCCTACTATTATTCTTGTTCTTGTTTTTTGTGTCTGTCCCCCCCAGTTCCTACTATAGCTGGAACTCCTTCCTCCACAGAGAAGCAATCACCTTCTTCCCATTTCAGTAAAGAGCTAAGTTTTTTTGGAGGAAGGAGGGGGGAAGAAAAGAGAAAAGGAGTCTTACTTGCAGTGTCATCTGAAGAAAGTCTTTTATTTATTTTATTTGTCAAGCATGTATTAGGTAACAGGTATAATAAGGACATGATTATTGATTACATGAAATGGGTACAAATAAAAGGGGACATTAGGACAGGGACGGTAGGCACGTTGGTGCACTTATGCACATCCCTTACAGATCTCTTAGGAATGGGGTGGGGTCAACAGTAGACAGTCTAAGGTTAAAGTTTTTGGAATTTGGGGCAGTAGTGGGATTCAAACATTTTTACTACTGGTCCTGTGGTACTAGTCTTACTACTGGTCCTGTGGCTTGGTGGACATGGCTTTGCTTGGTGGGCATGGCTTGGTGGGCGTGGCAGGGGAAGGATACTGCAAAAATCTCCATTTCCACCCCCTTCCCCACCCAACTAACCTGTTTTCCAGTTCCGTTCTCCTGTGCAGGGCAACCAAAGGAGACCCAGCTGATCAGCTGGGACTCGGGGGGGGCAGAGAATAGACGGGGGTGGGGCCAGTCAGAGGTGGGATTTNGGGGGGGCAGAGAATAGACGGGGGTGGGGCCAGTCAGAGGTGGGATTTGCCGGTTCTCCAAACTACTCAAAATTTCCTCTACCGGTTTTTCAGAACTGGTCAGAACCCGCTTGAATACCACCTCTGGTTTGGGGAAGAAACCACAGAGTCAGGTAGTGCATTCCAGGCATTGATAACCATGTTGCTGAAGTCTTTGAGCTTGAGTTGTCTTGGCATTGTCGCAGCCATGGTGTCTCTGAGTTCAATTTGTTGCCTGACTATCACAGGTCCATTAAAAAATACTTACACTGAAATACTTATACTTATACTATTATTGTGGTTGAAGCTGAAGAAGTCATTGACAGGTAGGAAGTTGTAGCAAACAATTTTGTGCACTAAGCTTAGATCAGACTGTAGGCAGCGTAGTTCTCGGCTGTCCAGGTCCAAAATTTCAAGCCTGGTAGCATAAGGTATTTATTTATATACTATTGCTGCTCCTCCATGTTAATCTCTAAAAATGGCATATCAAAATTAAAATAAAAATAAAAAAAGAAGCAAGGGTGATTAAACCCTGTTAAAAATTAGTTTAAAAGGCCTAAAAGAATAATTAAAATATCGAAACATTAAAACTACATCGATTAAAAATTTAAAAAATTGAACCAAACTCTTATTCTACATGCTGGCTAAAGCCAAGCGATGATAACAAATGCATCATGGTTTGCAGAATCCAAAACGACTAAATTTGGCAGTGTGTGGTCACTCTGAGAGTCTGGAATGGCATGCATTTTCACCAACGTGAGCTTCCTCGTTCTACCACAGGGATTTTGAGAGAGAACACAAGTGTGCCTGGCACACACGTATACTCCTTCTAGACTCAGAGAGAAGGTGAGAGTGAAGGATGGGAGCCTCCATTTCTTTTCTGCTCTGCTTGCCAGCTGAAAAATTCCCTTTGTGTGGAAAATTACCAGCTCAGCAGCCGGAGAGAAAGAAGGCCATTAATCCAATGTGGCCCTTGACAGCCTATTTCCTTCCCTCCCACGTGGACTTTGGAGGCTACTAATAACACAATAGCAAAGTTTCATCTATCCACCTGAATGAAATGCAAGGCAAGAATGACAGGCAGCTCACTGTTCTCTTGAGGCCCCTATCCAGGGTTGGGATTCTACCAGTTCGCACCTATTCGCTAGAACCGGTTGTTAACATTCTAAGCAGTTCGGTTGTTAGAAGAAATTACTGGCCTAATCCTGTAAGAAAGGCAGGAAGGAAACATTCTGGTGTTGCTTACAGAAACTGCCTCTACTTATTACGTTCTTGGCAGGACTAGACTTCCTGTCTCAGGATCTTCTCTGGAGATTTTTTCCCCTCCTTTGCTGGTACTTTACTTGTGTGGAGTGACCATTCAAAGTTACAATGGCACTGAAGAAAGTGACTTATGACCATTTTTCACACTTACGACTGTTGCAGCATCCCCACAGGCATGAGAGGCCAGGCAAGGAGATGCGTGCCTCGATGTGAGTGATATTGAGTTGGCCACATCCAGCCAGTCACATCATCACTAAGCCACCCCTACCAACTAAGCCACACCCACAGAATCAGTTGTTAAAAAATTTGAATCCCACCCCTGGCCCTATCTCAAGCCTCACATGCTAGATAGGTGGGTCAAAAAATTAACATGGCAGCCTAGATCAGGGGTCTCCAAGCTTGGCAACTTTAAAACTTGTGGACTTCAATTCCCAGAATTCCTCAGCCAGCTTTGCTGTGGATTTCAATTCCCAGCTTTGCTGGCTGAGGAATTCTGGGAGTTGAAGTCCACAGGTCTTAAAGTTGCCGAGGTTGGAGACCCCTGGCCTAGACTATGTGATCAAAACCCTGCCTCTTTTGTGCGTGTGTTGTGGATGAGCCACATATAGAGAGGGGCAGGAGTTCATTTTCAGGGTGGTGTCTGCTATATAGATATTGCTTACACAAACACTCATACACACACACTCATGGATATACCACCTGTATGGACTGGGTCTTTCTTTGATATCCAGAATGGGCTTTCTGAGTGGTTCTTAGAGTACAATGATCTTCTAGAGCAGAGGTGCCCAACCTTGGCAACCTATGCACTTCAACCAGCATGGGCAGCCAGCCAGCACTGGCAATGTTTAAGACTTGTGGACTACACCTCCCAGAATTCCCCAGCCAGCATGGCAGACTGGGGATTTCTGGGAGTTGAAGTCCACGTGTCTTAAGGTTGCCAATTTTTGGACTCTCTTGTTCTAGAGCAATCACCCCCAACCTGGTGCCCTCTCAATATGTTGTTGTTATTTTGTGCCATCAAGTTGTTTTTTGATTCTTCGCAATTACATCTTTCCTGGGAAACCCAGTGAACTGAGAAACCTAGGAAGTGATTTACAGGTATTTATTTATTTATTTATTTATTTATTTATTTATTTATTTATTTAGTCAACAATTATAAGATAATAAGTATAAGTATAAACATAGTTATGAATACATGAAATGGGTACATATAAGAAAAATAAACAATAGGACAGGGACGGTAGGCACATTAGTGCACTTATGCATGCCCCCTACAGACCTCTTAGGAAAGGGATGAGATCAATAGTAGACAATCTAAGGTTAAAATTTTGGGGGTTTGGGAAAGAAACCACAGAGTCAGGTAGAGTATTCCAGACATTGACCACTCTGTTGCTGAAGTCATATTTCCTNGTAGAGTATTCCAGACATTGACCACTCTGTTGCTGAAGTCATATTTCCTGCAATCAAGTTTGGTGTGGTTTACCTTGGGTTTGTACCTATTGTTTGCTCTTGTATTGTCGTGGTTGAAGCTGAAGTATTCATTGACAGGTAGGACATTGCAATGTATGATTTTAAGTACTATTCTTAGATATAGCCCTCATTTACCAAAAGCATTAAGCCCTATTCTCTATATGGACTCCTCCGTCAGCACAAATTGGAGGAAAGTATTCCTCAGGTTGGATACCGACAAGAACAGCAGGCGTCCTAAGTCCTGTCTGACGATTGCCAACTCGTAAAACATTCCTATGCCTGTTTTTGAGTTTCCATAAACGGGCGGAGGGGATCTAAAAGAGCAGTACAGCAGTTTAAAACCAGAAGTACATTCCACACTTATCTTGCAAAGATTGCATCTAGGCTACCGGATCTTCAATCCTTCATTGGAGAACGTGATTGATGACACCCAGCCCGTGAATGTGCTTCATTGGAGAATCTGATTTATGAAATGCCCAGGGAGGAGGGGAGAAACAGGGTCATAGGTGACTGTAAATTACTTATGCCAGAGTTGGCTTCAGTTAGGTTAATGCCGACATGTTGTTCCTAATAAATCTTTTGAATTCTTTTGAAGCTTGGCTTGAGGCTCATGATTTAATTAGGGTAATTGCCAGAACCCTGAAAACAATATTGATGGAGAAGTCTACTGTTACATGGCTGGCTTGGAAGACCATGTAGATTGGGAAATGATGACCAGAGACAGGCAATCCCACAAATCCAACCCCATATAGAAATGGAGGGACAAGAGTGAAGGGGAGACGAACTGTCCATTGCCTCCTTCCTAGGGCTGAGAAAGAGGGACTGGCTCAAGGCAGGACTTGAAATCAGAATCACCTAGTTTCTAGCTTAGTATCTTAACCACTTCACCAAACTGGCTCTTTTTGTAAGATGTACAGGTAGTCCATGAGTCATGACCACAACTGGCAACAAAATTTTCATTGCTAAGCAAGGGGATTAGTGAAGTGAGTTGTTGTTGATTTTATGACTTTTTATGCCACAGTTGTTAAGCGAACCACTCCAGTTATTAAGTGAATCCTGCGGTCATTAAATAAATCCAGCAATCCCCATTGACTTTGCTTGTTGGAAGCTGATTAGAAAAGTTGCAAGTAGTAATCACATTTTATTTATTTATTTATTTTATTTTTATTTATTTGATTAGTCAATTGCTTACAAGATAATAGGTATAAGTATATACATAGTTATGAATACATGAAATGGGCACATATAAGAAAAATAAAAGAAACAATAGACAGGGACGGTAGGATGTTGGTGACTTTTGCGACACGCCCTAACAGACCTCATTAAGAAAGGGGTGAGGTCAATAAGTAGACAGTCTTAGGTAAAGTTTTTTGGGGTTTGGGTAACGAAAACCACAAGTCAGGGTAGAGTATTCCCAGACATTGAACACTCTGTTGCTGAATGTCGTATTTCCTACAATCAAGTTTGGTGGCGGTATAAACCTTGAGTTTGTATCTATTGTGTGCTCTTGCGTTGTTATGGTTGAAACAGAAGTATTTATTGACAGGAATGTGGCAACGTTATGATTTTATATACGCATACTTTATATGCCCATATTTAGATCAGCGGAAGACGGCATAATTCAAGTTTTTCTAGGTCCTAGAATTTCCAGTCTCGTGGCATAAGGTATTCTACAACGAGTAGAGGAGTGGAGAACTCTTTCTGTGAAATATTTCTAGGACTTTTTCTCAACTGTGCCTAATATCAGATACGGTAATGTGGGTTCCAGACTGATGAGCTGTATTTTGAGGTATTGGTCTAGCAAATGTTTTGTATGCTGCTAGTGGAGTTAGTGTGATATACCAGAGAAAAAGCTACGTTAGGATTAGGGTTAACAACCTCTTAATGCTTTTTTGGCTAATGTAGTTATAGTGGGCCTCCTAGCAAGTTAGATCATTAGAGATGAGTATTCCAAGGTCCTTTACAGAGTTTTGGAATCAAATCAACAAGGGGGGGTCCCCTGTGGGGGTTTTTTAATTTAATTTTCTGATTTTTGTTGCCAAAAAAATGTAGACAGAGCATTTATTTGTTGAGAATTTTGAAGTTGCCATTGTGTTTGACCATTCTGAACATAGTCCAAGAATCTTTTTGAAGGTAGGCCAGTATTGTCTGGTGGTATTGAACAGCTGTTGCGTCATCAGAGTAAATATTGGTTTTCCTGAAACCAAATTGGTTTTCTGAAAACCAAATTGTTTATTGGAAGAGTACGTTTGTTTTGTCTCTAAGTGGAGGAATAATGGATTGGTTTAATAATTGATTCCATGACTTTACAGGTGACCGCAGCATAACGGAGATTGGTCTGTAATTTTCAACTCAGGTGGGGTCTCCCTTTTTGAAGATGGGGATGACCATGGCTTGTGACCATAAATTAGGCAAGAAGCTGGTCCTGAAAGATTTTTCAAAGATTATGCTTGGAGGTTCGGCTTTGGCAGTGGATAACTTTTTTAAGAAGTAGGCACATATTCCATCCGGTCCAATAGATAGAGATAGTTTTAGATTGCATAGTGCTTTTTCAACATTGTCTTCTGTAAAATTGACATGTATTAGATCATTGTATTTGTCTGTGGTTCAACTAGGAAATACTGGGCATGATCCATTGCTGTTTACAAATACTGAGCCGAAGAATGTGTTAAAGATGTTGGCTTGAATGGTATTGTCGTTGCAGTCTTTACCATTAGGTCCTATCAGGGGTGGGATGGACCTTGAGGGGTGGGATGGACATGGCCCTGGGATACTGCGATCATCATAGATATATGTGTATATCCAAGTGCCCAAAATTTGATCACATGACCTTAGCAATATTGCAACAGACATCAGTGCAAAAACTGGTCATAACAAGACACTTCTTTCAGTGCTGTTGTCATTTTGAATGATCACTAAACGGATGGTTATCAGTTAAGGACTACCTGTAACCTTTCTAGCACTCACGCAGAGTGAGAGTCATTAGTTCTTTTCATCCTATTCCGGTTTCACTTACCAGAAAATGCCGTAAATGATCAGGCTGCTTCCCGGCATGATAATATCTTCCAACAACTCTTCCGTTTGTCAGTTGCTAATTGGCACACTCATTAAAAAGAAGATAAAGTTGACCTTTTCGTTGTGCCCCATTAGATGCTTTTTCCTCCCTCCAGACACAGAAGGCTGCGATCACACATGGCGTAAGTTCCAGGGTCACTGCTATCGCTACTTTGCCCATCGGCGCGCATGGGAAGACGCGGAGAGGGATTGCCGACGTCGGTCAGGACACCTCACCAGCATTCATTCCTGGGAAGAACATAATTTCATTAGCAGTAAGTAGGAACCAAGGGCGGCCTTCAAAAATGTTAGCAAAGGGCTGTCTACCTGGCTCTCTGGGTGGGCGTGGCCATAGTGGGCATGGCCTAGTTGGCCTCCCGCACCACAGTGTGGGGGGGTGCTTTTGCCCTGCCCGGGCTCCGGAGGCTTTCCTCAAATCTCCGGGTGGGCAAAAACAGTCTCTCCGGGCTCCAGAGGCTTTCTGGAAGCCAGAAACAGGCCCGTTTCTGGCATTCCCAAACTTCTGGAAGGCCTGTTTTTTGCCCTCCCCAAGCCTCCACATGCACCCTGCACTTACTTGCATCCTAAATGGGCCATGTGGGGACTCCTGAGAGGGGTGGGATAGATAGGGTGGAGCCAGCCAAGAGTGGGATTTGGGGGTTCGCCAAACTGCACAACTAGGGGACCTTCCAAACAACCCCCTGTGAACCACCAGCAGCCCACACCTGGTTGGAACTCGAGGAGAAGAAGGGAAGAAAGGAGCCACAGCAAGAGAGGATGCCCTCTCTGAGTAAGTTTACTAGTTTACAGCTTGCTGCAGTTTCATGTGAATTGAACACTGGGAAGCAATGTGTGGGTTGATAAACCCATTTCGCCAGGGCTGGGATTCAATTTTTTTAACATCCGTTTCTGTGGGTGTGGCTCAGTTGGTGGGCGTGGCCAACTCAATATCACTCACTTCAAGATAAGCATCTCCTCGCCTGGCCTCTCATGACTGTGGGGATGCTGCAACAGTCATAAGTGTGAAAAACGGTCATAAGTCACTTTTTTTAGTGCCATTGTAACTTTGAATGGTCACTCCACACAAGCAAAGTACTAACAAAAGTACTACTAACAAAGGAGGGGAAAAAATTCCAGAGAAGTTCCAGAGACAGGAAGTCTAGTCCTGCCAAGAATGTAATAAGGGTCAACGGAGAGGCCATGTAACGGAGTGAGCTCCTGTTACTTGTCCCAGCTTCTGCCAACCTAGCAGTTCGAAAGCATGTTAAAAATACAAGTAGAAAAATAGGAACCACTTTGGTGGGAAGGGAACAGTGTTTCGTGCCCCTTCGGCATTTAGTCATGCTGGCCACATGACCACGGAGATGTCTTCGGACAGCGCTGGCTCTTCGGCTTTGTAACAGAGATGAGTAGCGCCCCCTAGAGCCGGAAACAACTAGCACATATGTGTGAGGGGAACCTTTACCATTACTTTACTGAGTAGTGATGCCAATCACCTCCAAATGGCAGCAAAGAGTTAGGAGGTTCTGTATCTATTTGCTGCCATCTACTACTTGTTTTATCTATCCTGATATGCAGTCCTTGCAGTCCTGATATGCTATCCTGATATGCAGTCCTTGCAATTGTGCAGGTTGTACACACAAGGACACACACACAGAGAGATACACAAACACATCCACACCATCTCACAAGGCCATTTCCTTTCAAAATCCCATCCAATCTACCACACCCCATTTGGAATATTGGAGCGGCCTATAGACAGCTACTGATCAATGAAGGAAATCAATAATCCAGAAAGAACTCAAGCTTCTAAGACATGCATTTTTCTTACTCCCAAGTTCTTTTCCCCCTCAGGTTTTGGCCACGAGAACACTTGGATCGGCCTCAACGATCGCATCGTGGAACAGGATTTCCAGTGGACGGACAACACTGGATTGGTGAGTCTATGGAAGAGGAGATTCGGTCTGGGTCGGTGCACTTTTTTTGAGTGCCAAAAGTCTCTGGGTTGTGTTTTGGCAATTCAAGCAGCCAAGACTGGAGCTCTCAAATAGGAGATGACCAGGCTGAGTCTGATCAAACATATCTTGAGTTTGGAATCTATATACTCTTGTAAGAAACCTAAATCTAGCCCCCCCCTTGAAGTCTGTTGACTTTGTCAGGGATGATTTGATAGCAGTCTTCCAAAATCCAAGGGGCTGCCACAAAGAAGAGAGGTTCAACCTATTCTCCAAAGCAGTGGTTGCCAACAGTGGGCTGAGGACCACTGGTGGTCCGCGAGAAAATTTTGATGGTCCGCAGAGAAATGTCACCCGCAAAGCAATTAATCCAGGCTGCATGGAGACACAAGGCTGCGCCGCCCACATGGCCTGTGGGAACACAAGACTTGCGTTGCTTGCATTGCGAACAACATGAGATAGTGAGGGGAGGGAGGGAAAGGGCAGAGGGGAGGAACTTGCCCCACTCGCCCCATGCACCTGGCCTGGCCACCGGACTGCTTCTTTCCACTTATTTCTTCTTCTGCTTTTGGGTGCACGCAAGGAAAGCAGCAAAAATCTTTCTTTCTCTTCCCCAAACTCCACCGGAAATGAGTCTTTGGGACCCTGCAAGGCATCCTGCGCCAAGAGGCTGCACCAGCAGAGACTCATTTCTGGCAGAGTTTGGGGGGGAGAAAGAAAGACTTCTGATGCTCCTGCTGTTTTCCTTGAATGAAGCCAAAAGTCTCTCTCTCCCTCTCCCTCTCTCTCTCTCCCTGAGAATGGAGCTGAAAAGCAGGTTAGGAATGTGGCTGCCTTGGAGGGGATGTGGGGGGTTATGAGGGACCTGTGTGTGTCTGTGTGTGAGTGTGTGTGTGTGTGTGTGTGTGTGTGTGTGTGTGTGTGTGTGAGAGAGAGAGAGAGAGAGAGAGAGAGAGAGAGAGAGAGAGAGAGAGACATCCAATCTAACCTTGGAGGGCTGGCGGTGATGTTCTCTCTCTCCCTCCCTCTTTCTATCTCTTTTTAATGATAATAAAAACAATTAAAAGAAACTTTTACTTAAAGAAGATATTTGTTTGCCACTTGCCTGAAATGACATAGGATAACCTGCTTCAGCAGGGGGTTGGACTAGAAGACCTCCAAGGTCCCTTCCAACTTGGTTATTCTGCAATGACTCTTATCTGTTCAGATTCTTATGCATGGGTGGAATACACTCCTAGTATTTTTCAATCTTATCCCAAAGAGTTCCTTTGAACCCTATTTCAAAGGTGTGTGTGTGTGTGTACGAGTGAGGGTTATTATTTTTACTCTTTGCATATTTGGTTTTTATTGATTGTAAGCTGCCTAGGGTCACTGAAAGTGAGTGGGCAGCCATATAAATTTTATAAATCAATACATCAATGTAATGTGTGTGCCTGGCATCTGTTGCAACAGGCAACAGATCACATCAAGCTGGACTCCCCCCCTTTCAGACAACTGTTCCTAGATTTGAGTTTTAAAAAGGGCCATGAAAAAGCTCTACCTGAATCAATAGCAAGCTGTAATCAATGGGCAGAATACTGGAATGGATGGCAAAAATTGATTTTCCACTCTCAACCACTCTGGGTGGCTTGCAACAATCAAAGATATTACAATAGTTGCATATTTTATGTGCAACACACATTAAAAAAACCTGGCAAAGCTTCGATCCTACTCTTTGGGTTGCCACCTTAACTTTTTTGCTAAAACCCCTTAGAAACCACTTATGTGATGGAAATGAAACAAGACATTTTCTCACTAGAATAGTGGTGTCCGGGGAGGTACACAACCCAAGCAGCAAATCATAAAAGCAGCATTATGCTGATGCAACGCAAGCACCATTCCTTTTGTGGCATGCGTGAACTAGAAATCAGGGACATCCAATCTTGGCCACTTTAAGACTTGTGGAATTCAACTCCCATGCTGGCTAGGAAATTCTGGGAGTTGAAGTCCAAAAGTTTAAAAGTGGCCAAAATTGGACAACTGGCTGGGGAATTCTGGGAGTTGAAATTCACAAGTCTTAAAATGGTCAAGATTGGACATCCCTGATCCAGAACAAAAAAAATTAGAAGGAAGAGGCAACGAAGGTGCAATCTTGGGAACTATTTTTTTAATTTCCGTGTCATTCTTTGTTGTTTGCTAGCAATATGAGAATTGGCGTGAAAACCAGCCAGATAATTTCTTTGCCGGCGGCGAGGATTGTGTGGTGTTGGTGTCCCACGAGACTGGCAAATGGAATGATGTGCCGTGTAACTACAAACTTCCATACGTCTGCAAAAAAGATACAGGTAAATATCGTAAGTCTGCAAAAAAAGGCACAGATATGCATCCATTGTGGGTTTTTCTTTTAATTCTTTCCTCAGGACAAACTTGAAGAAACCCCATTGTCTATTGCTCATAGGATCATGTATTTTTTGGCAGCCCATCATTTCTTATTCCCCTCCTTAAACAGGTAGTCCTCAATTTATGACCGGTCACTTAAAGACCGTTCGAAGTTATGACAGAGCACCTAAGAGGTTCTTGTGAACGGTCCTGTTAGCCGTGTTCCCCCTCCCTGGGGTCACATGACCACATTTTGGGTATACAGTGATCAACCCACATTTACTGTTCCCAGTGTCCCAGGCTTACATGACTGCAATTTACAGTGGTTTTGCCCTGAAACAGCATTTACTTCTGCAAAAGCAAAAATAGCCCCCAGTGAACAACGGGTTCACTTAATGATTGTAGTGTTTGTTTAACAACTGTCACTAAAAAGGTCATAAAAACAGGTCCTGTCGTGTGGTGACCTACTTTACTATTGTCACAGCTTATAATCTTAGTTGGGAAGCTCCATTATGGTTGTACGTTGAGGGTTACCTGTATCAAAACGACTCAAGGTGGAGCAATCTTCAGTTTCTTTTTCACAACTTCCTGTTTTCCTGGGCTGTTTCACATATTATCACCTATTCTCTTCAATTTCACTTCCATGATCTCTGACCCTATCCTACATTGCAATCAGCTATTGGGTGAAAAAGAAGCCTGGATGCAAATAGAGGAAGTTTTAAAGTTATGACCATAATAGAGCCTGCCCATTGTGCTCATAACTCACAATGGTCGTAAACAGTGGTGGGATTCAAAAATTTTTACTACCGGTTTGTGGGCATGGCATGGCTTGGTGGGCGTGACAGGAGAAGGATACTGCAAAATCCTCATTCCTTCCCCACCCCACTAACCTGCTTTCCAGCTCCGTTCTCCTGTGCAGGGCAACCAAAGAAGACCCAGCCAATCAGCTGGGACTCAGGAGGCAGAGAATAAATGGGGGCAGGGTCAGTTAGAGGTGGCATTTGCTGGTTCTCCAAACTAGTCAAAATTTCCACCACCGGTTCTCCAGAACTGGTCAGAACCTGCTGAATACCACCTCTGGTCATAAATCAGGTCTCCCCTATGACCAACATGATTAAACATGATTTCTTTACAGCAATGGTTAAACAAATCCACGGTTATTAAGTGAATGCTACAGCCATTAAGTGAACCAATGGTTTACTATGGGGGTGCATGCGGCTTTGCAAAAAAACCGGGATGGTTTTCAGCCAAACCATCCTAAAGCACTGTCACATGATGGCAGGATGCTGCAAATGTCCACAAATGCAGGCCAGTTGCTGACTATCCGAAGTGACCATATGATTGGGGTGTGTGTTTGAAACTGTCAGAACTTTGACTCCAAATTGTTAAGTATCTCCCAAGGAGGTCCCTTGTAACTTCAAACTCACTGGTTGTAAGTCAAAAGGCCGAATTCAACCAGTTGTAAATTGAAGACTATCCATATTTGAAGCAAATGCTGTCAGTCTCTGAGCTTGCCTACCTTGCCTTCTAATTTCTATTCAACCTGTCCTTGTGGAAAGGTGTGTGTGTGTTGAAGAAGCCACTGTTTCAGCCTGGTGAAAAGAGTATCTACAACGGAGGTAGACAAAATATGGCCCCTTTACGACCTGGAGTCCACAGGTCTTAGGACTTGGAGTCCACAGGTCTTAAAAGGGACCACTGTTACTTACCAGTGCTCTATAAAGAAGGAAATATAAAACAATACTCAGGGGTGGGTTGCTGGGGGTTTGCAGGGGTTCAGGAGAGCCCCTAGCTAAGATTCTGTGCATTTCAGAGAACCCCCAAATCCCACTCCTGGCTGGACTTGCCCTCCCCTCCCCTCCCAGGAGTCCCCAGGTGGCCATTTTGGAAGTGAGATAAGTGCACTGAGGGTTGGGGAGGACGAAAAACAGACCTTCTGGAAGTTTGGGAAGGCTGGAAATGGGCCTGTTTCCAGATTCCAGGGAGCCTCCGGAGCCCGGGGAGGCTGTTTTTGCTCTCCTGGAGGCTCAAGGAAAGCCTCTGGAGCCTGGGGAAGGCAAAGAAAACACACACACACACCTGTGGTGCAGGAGATCGACTAGGCCATGCCCATCATGGTCACGCCCACCCAGCAATCGGGCAGGGAGCCCTTTACTAAAATTTCTGAAGCCCACTCCTGACAATACCCCAAGGATTAGTTGAAATGAGATTATTTTTTTATACCACACTTAATTCATACTTAACAGCTTCTTTAAAAAGAAAAGGAAAAAAAAAGGTCAACTAAAACTGTGGCTTTCCCTGCATCAGAGATTTTTTTTTTTTTTTTCAAAAAAAACCCCTGGGTGTTCTTACTCAGGGGTCCTAATTTCTCTGTTTTCCAACTGGTGGAGGCAGAAACGAAATGAGCCCCTTTGGGGGGCTGTTTTCTCCCACTTATGTTAATTTGCCTTTGAAATTTTCCCATTAAAACCCTCCAAGTTGCTTGTTGGAAAAGTCACATTAACTTCCAGCTGTTTGTGACAGGCTTGAGAAATGGGTTTTCCATTTCCCAGGGCTAATGATATATTAGTTCTGATCAAAGTTGTTAATTTAAACATAGAGATCCCACTTCCCCCCATGTATCCCAAGTACTGGAGTACAACTTCACCCCCAAATGAGCCCTTTGGCATCGGTTGGGTTTATAAAGGTCCTAGAACATCTGAAGACATAAATAAATTGCTTAAGCAAAAAGAAAACCCTTTGGGTGGGTCTTCAGAATTCAGGTTGTTGCTTCCTTTAAAGCCAGATTTGTAAAGGATGTGGTTCAGGGGTGGCCTTCAAAAATATTAGCATCGGGGGTTCTCTGCCCGGTTGCTGATGCGCGTGGCCATGGTGGGTGTCGCCTAGTTGGCCTCCTGCACCACAGTGGTGGGGCGTTCTTGCCCTCCCCGGGCTCCGGAAGCTTTCCTCGAGCCTCCGGGAAGGCAAAAACAGCCTCCCCAGGCTCAGAGGCTCTCTGGAAGCCAGAAACAGGCCCATTTCTAGCCTTTTTGAACTTCCAGGAAGCCCGTTTTTTGCTCTCTGTGAGCCTCTGTGCACGCCCTGCACTTACCTGCAGGGGTTGGATTTAAATTTTATAACAACCGGGTTCGGTGGGCGTGGCCCTGTGACGGGGTGGGCGTGGTCTCTTTTACAGCAACCCCCTCCACCCCATTTTTGGGGCCTTCTGAGCCTCAGGGAAGCCTCCAGCACCCCTCTGCACTCTGTTTTGGGGGCTCCTGGGCCTCAGGGGAGCCTCCAGGGGGACGTTTTTGCTCCCAGGAAGCTTCCCTGGGGCTCAGGAAGGCAAAAAATAGTGGGGGGCGGGGAGGGGCAGCCAGGCGTGGGATTGGGGGGTTCTCAGGACTGCGCAGAGTCTTTGCTAGGGGATCTCCCAAACCTCTGCAAGCCCCCAGCAGCCTAGCCCTGATGTGGTTCCCTCTCCTGCATCTCTTACAATGCGATAAAACACAGATTGTAAACCTTCTGAGGCAGAGATTCATCTTGTTCCCTTACTGTATTTTATAATGCAGAGCAATTTCAAATTTCAATCAGCATCATTGAACGCAGAACTATCCACAGAGTCAGGAGGAAAATAGTGAAGGAAACATCAAATCCAGTGTCTCTGGTGACTTACAGGGACACTTCAATGTCATTTTTTTTGGGGGGGGGCAATAGTATGAACACGTGGGGTCCTTGGTGCTCTCTGAGCTTGGCTGTTTTCCTGCAGACCTTTCATTACCCAACTAGGTATCAACATCAGTGTTAGCAGGTCGTCCTCATTTAGCAGCGGGTGGCTTAATGACCGCTCAAAATCGACAGACTCAACAAATGTTACAGGGGGTGCTTGACTTACAACCTCAGTTGAACCCAAAATTTCTGTTGCTAAGAGAGACATTTGTTCAGTGAATTTTTCCTCAATTTAAGACCTTTCTTGCCACAGTTGTTAAGTGAATCGCTCCAGTTGTTAAGTTAGTAACACGGTTTTTAAGTGAATCTGGCTTCCCCATTGACTTTTACTTGTCAGAAGGTTGCAAAAGCTGATTATATGACTCCGGGACACTGCAACCGTCATAAGTATGAGTTATGGGGATGCTGCAACAGCCATTAAGTGTGAAAAATAGTCATGTTACTTTTTACAATACTGTTGTAACTTTGAACAGTCACTGAATGAGCTGTGGTAAGTTGAGGACTAATTGAACTTACGTCTCATCCTCGAAGTTACAACTGCCAAATTCCTCCCCCATGGTCATGTGATCACATTTCAGGTGCTTGGTCACTAGCTTGTATTTATGATAGGTTGAAGCATCTTGAAGTCCTGTGACCACATTTTCTGATCTCTTTGCTGTTTCCTGACAGGAGATGGTAAAAACCGCTCATTGGATATGCTGGATTCCTTTAACAACCATGTGATTCACTTAATGACTGCAGTGACTCACTATAAAAACAGTCACGTGGTGATCAACTTAACGACCACAATGACTTATTCCCAGGTTGCTTCTCTCCTTGATTAGTTTCCGTTCGTTGCTTCTTGTTTTGCCATCAACTTACAACCAAATTCCAGGCTCCATTGTGCTTGTAAACCGAGGACTGTGTGTTAGGGGGTCTGTGACAACTTTCAGACACAGCCAACTTTCTGCAGCCAACTCTCCCTGGGACAAGAGTTACACTAATATCAAATAAGTGGTGGAATAGAATAATTAAAGAAAGGATGCTAAAGGAGGAACAAAATGAAATGTGGATGACAAAAAATAAAATAATCTTTTCATTATTTCAAATAATTAAATTGAATTGTTGCATTGTCCTGTGGCGAGTTGGCTATGATGAATTGGCTGTGGCTAATTGGCCATGATGAGTTGGCCGTGGGTTGTTGGTCATGGCGAATTGTCCAATTCTGACCTGTAGGGCCCTCCATGCAATGATAATAGATAAACAGATAATCAGAGTTGGAACGGACCTTGTAGGTCATCTAGTTCAACCCCCTGCCCAGGCGGGAGACCCTACACCATTTCTGACAGATGGCAGTCCAATCTCTTCTTGAAAGCCTCCGGTGATGAAGCTCCCTCAATTTCTGAAGGCAACTTCTGTTCCTTTGGTTGATTGTTCTCACTGTCAGAAAGTTTCTCCTTATTTCCAGGTTGAATCTCTCCTTGGTCAGTTTCCATCTGTTATTCCTTTGGCCTTCGGGTGCTTTAGAAAATAGCTTGACCCCTTCATCCTCTCTGTGGCAGCCCCTCAAATATTGGAAGACTGCTTTCATGTCTCCCCTGGTCCTTCTCTTCACTAGACTAGCCAGGCCCAATTCTTGAGTTCAGAGGCTTCTTTGGGGGGCAGGGAGACACAGGGTACTCCCGTCAAAGGAGAGGGTCATGCATCAGTTCGGAAATCCCAAATGTGCCTTTTTTTCAAGAGGCAACTGGACTTGAAGATGTTTTGCTTCCCATCCAAGAAGCTTCTTCAGCTCTGACTGGATGATGGAATCAGAGCAGTGGTGGGATTCAATTTTTTTTTTACTACCAGTTCTGTGGGCATGGCTTGGTGGGTGTGGCAGGGGAAGGATACTGTAAAATCTTCAATCAGAGGTGGCATTTGCTGGTTCTCCGAACTACTCAAAATTTCCACTATCGGTTCTCCAGAACTGGTCAGAACCTGCTGAATACCAACTCTGAGTCAGAGCTGAAGAAGCTTCTTGGATGAGAAGTGAAACGTCTTCAAAGAAAAACCAAAAAGTCCAGCTGCCTCATGAAAAAAATCACCTTTGGGACGACCATGACCTGGATTACTAAGAATCTCCCTGGACCAGAGGTAGGGAAACTTGGCTCTTTTATCACTTATGGACTTCAACTCCCAGAGTTCCTGAGTGAGTCATAAAAGTTTCCCCATCCCTGGCCTACTGGTTTTTCAGTTGTGGGGGAAATCAATGTTTGACTTGAATGGGACTGTTTAATATATTATATATTCTTTATATGTCCTATATTTGTATATTAATCAGTCCCATTCAAGTTAAAAATTGATTTCCCCCACAACCGAAAAACCAGTAGGCCAGGGATGGATAATCTTTTATGGCTCACTCAGGAATTCTGGGAGTTGAAGTCCATAAGTGTTAAAAGAGCCAAGTTTCCCTATCCCTGCCCTAGGCAATCAGTTCGAAAAGACTTCCAAAAGACACAATGAGTATAAAATCTGATAATGTTTGCTCGTTACTATAGAACTTTTTCTTTCTGCCCATTTCAAGAAGACAATCTCCACAAAGTCAGTGGAGTCGTGAACAATCAGACCTTGCGAGTCACTAAAAAAGAATTATTATTACAGCTGTGGGCTTCAGGACACGGATAACGTTACCGGAGCGAGCAAAGGTCTACCAGGGAGGTAACAAGCGAGCGAGTTGCGTGACTATCAGCTTATTGAAGTTATAAGCGGCAATAGCGCACCTGGGGCACCAAAGCACTCGCCCAAGGGTTAAATAGAGCTTGGTAGAATTGTTGCCTTATGACACCCACGGATGCTGAGGTAATTTAAAATGCGATTCCTCGTAAATAGGGTGAAAATGTCCCAGGAAAAGAATAAATTGTCCTGAGCTGGAAACCATAAGCCTAAAAACTGAAAAATTAAAAGGGAAAAAAAACCCCACAGTAACAAGAAGGCCTCCTTTTTGAAATCAGTCTCCGGCTGTTGACAAAGCAAGGTTTTCTATGCCTTTCCGTCTACAACTTGTATGGTCTTTGTAGTACTGTGTGGGCCACCCCCTCTGGTGGAAAACGCCTCCCCCATCGGAAAGAAGAAGGAGAGGTACAGCGTGCACTCGACTGTCCGATACCAGTGCGCAGAAGGCTTCCTCCAAAGACATTTGCCCACCATCAAATGTCACGTCAACGGCCTGTGGGAGAACCCCAAAGTCCTCTGCACAAAACGTGAGTTCCTGCCGCCCCTTTCAGAGATGAGGGTGGAAACGGGTGGGTGGCTCAGAGGCTAAGAAATCTCAATCTTCCCCTTCAGGACTTCAGGTGGTCTGGGGAAGGAAACCTGGGAAAGGGCTCATGCAGAGGTGGGATTCTACCGGTTCAGACCAGTTCTGCCAAATCCCTTGCCCTCAAGATGAGCTGGCAGGGAACCGGATCGCTATGATGAGCCCACTCACCCCCACCCCTGCTTTATTCCCTTTTGTGAGAGCACACCTGATTCACAGGGCAGAGTAGTTTGCCGCGCTTCAGCTGTTTTAGTCACAGGGACTGCAGAAGGAGGTAAGGATAAAAGCTTTTTGAAAAGTGGAGCATACGCACAGAGCGCGCAGTCACCGAACCTGGTCGTTAGACTGGTGAAATCCCATCCCTAGGCTCACGGTGCTTTTAGCATTGCGCTTAAGTACCAGCTACTCCCAGGGTCAGAATGAGAGAGCTTTTTTGCTCCTAGGGGTGAAAAAATAATTGGGTAGGTGAGATTCGGGACGGGACGGGGAATGGGAAAAGGGCACCAGAGTATGTGGATACAGGGAGAAAAGTTTTGGAAAAATAAATCCTTCAAATAAACCAGCTGAATTCTTGTTTTTTAAAAAAATGAACATGTTCATGTACTTCCTCAATTCCTTCAATTGTTTTTTTTATCCTTCCTTCCTCCCTCCTTCTTCTTTTTTATCCTTCCTTTCCTCCTTCCCTTCCTTTCTTTTTTATTCTTCCTGTCTCCCTGCCTTTCATGTTTTTTTCCTTCCTCCCTCCCTCCCTTTCTTGTTTTCCTTCCTTCTTTCCTCCCTCCCCCCCTCTCCCTCCCCCCCTCTCCCTCTCCCCTTCCCTGTCCTTCTCTCTACTTTTTGCTGCAATAGTCATGGGATTTCCTAGTGGTCTCCCATTCTCAAGGTGTGACCAAGTCTGACTTGCCTTCAAGATCAGCCAAAGGCAGCTGCGGGCTCACACCTAGGTCAGAAAGAAAAATATTGGGGTGGGGGAGAGTGGCACTGGGACACATATAGGAGGATAAATGAATATATGATACGGATCAGTGAGTTTCTTATTTATTTGATTTATATTCCACTTTTGCTTGTATAACTGCAATTGGCGCTCATAAAGCTTCTGCCTCCTCTTCCCACTACAACAGTCCTGTAGGGTGGGACAGGCTAGAAGAGGGAGACTGGCCCAAAGTCACCCAGCCGACTTTCCTACCAATGGAGAGAATAGAACTCGGAATCTCCTGGCTTCTTGTCTGGCAGTTTTGCCCTTCTGTCAAACTGGCTCTCGATGTGTAATGTTTGTGCAGGCCATGCTTTTTAGAAAAGTTGAGTATAGGCAGTCCTTGTTTAGCAACCCCAATGGGCAACAACAGCTCAGCCATTAAATGAAAAGGTTGCTATGTGAAACCGCAATGATGTTTATGATCGTAGTTCAACTTTCCACGGCTTTGCAGAACTGCCAAGGCCATAAAGGCAAGGGGCTGGTTGCAAAGTTATTTATTTCATCACCGCCGTAATTGGAAATGGTCACTAAATGAGGCAATGGTTAAACGAGGACTACCTTCATGTAGAACTGTGGGTGGTAGCTACTCTTTGTTGCACTGACCACCTAGTCTGGACTGAGTGACTAATGCCTCCGTCTCTCCTGGCTGTTGATTCCTTGCAGCCCGACGGTCCCACAGAACTCGGCGGCACCATCGTCACCACCGCCAGCGCCGACAGCACCACCATCGTAAATCGCGCAAGGACCGGAGGAAACACCAGAAGCAGCGTCCAAAGCTGGACTGGGCAGAGGATGGCAGCAACTACTTTTAACCTCTGACCCCAATGGAAGCACAAGCTTTGACAAACCCCCCTCCCCTTCCCATATCTCCAGCCCCTTCCTCCCCCATCTTCCTCAGCCATCCAGGATGTGACGGGGATCCATGTGTGATGGGAATTCTTCTCCTCTTGTATCTCTTCCCAGGGCCTGGCTGGAGGAGGGCACAGTTGGGTGCAGTGCATACCCACTAGGCGTTCATGCAGAAATGCAGAAAACCTGGCACTTAAAAAAATAAATAAATTGATTCCAGTCAGGTTGACATGTTCCCCATGGCTCCCACCCCCAGCAAAATTGGGGCGCAAAGCCCAGATTTCTGAGAATTAGCTCTCATTTTTAAAAGAGAAGTTGCAAAAGCTCGTCTTGGT
Source organism: Laticauda laticaudata (assembly GCA_004320025.1). Taxonomy (NCBI): domain Eukaryota; kingdom Metazoa; phylum Chordata; class Lepidosauria; order Squamata; family Elapidae; genus Laticauda; species Laticauda laticaudata. The sequence goes on along the minus strand of BHFT01006766.1, from coordinate 13,113 downwards.
TGCAAAGATCTTCTGGAAAATGGGGACTTAAAATTCAGAGGGGCAATCAAATTGCCCAGTGATTGGAGGAGAGTTGGCTGGACACAATGGTGTCCTGAATTACCAAAATTGCTAATTCATTCTGTTTAGCATTTGAATAGCATAGAATAGAATAACAGAGTTGGAAGGGACCTTGGAGGTCTTCTAGTCCAGCCCCTGCCTAGGCAGGAAACCCTACACCACTTCAGACAAAGCTGGTTCTGCTTTGGTCTTCTTAGCCTGCACCTCACCCCAAACCTCTCTCCCTTCCCCACATCAGAAACTTCTACAAATTAACAAAAGAAGAGCAAAATTTTGCGTAATTTTAGAAGAGAAAAGGGAAGACGTTTTTCTCAGCACAAGATTCAGCCGGCCTATCTTGCCTCTTCCAAAGGTTTCGGTGTCCCACCAGCATGGGCCTGATCAGGTGATGGGAATTGTCATCCAATCTATCTGGAGGCACCTGAAATGAACATAGCTGGTTTAAAACATTTCCTTTTGCTGCCAGTTCTCTCTTGTTGCTACCGTCTGAAAGGATTTATCTAAGGCAGTGGTGTCTAACTCAAAGGCCTGCCGTTTGGATCCGGCCCGTGGGATGCTTAGGTGGGCCCTGCCAGTGAAAACGGAGCTTGGGAGGGCCATGTGTGGCCTGCCCGGACACCGTTTTCAGCTATGACGGCCTCCTGCAGCCCTCTGCCAGAAAAAACGGAGCTCAGGGAAGCCACATGTGGCCTGCCCAGGCTCCGTTTTTGGCTGCAACAGCCTCCTGCAGCCCTCTGCCAGTGAAAATGGAGCATAGGGAGACTGTGTGCAGCCTCCCTGAGCTCCTTTTTCACTGGCAGAGGGCTGCAGGAGGCCGTCACAGCTGAAAACAGAGCATCAGTGAGTGACATCGAGCTGGCCACGCCCACCCCAGTCACGCATCCCTCCAGCCCTCCTGAGGTCATACACAACCCTGCTGCAGCCCTCAGTGAAATCAAGTTTGAGACCTCTAATCTAAGGGGAAAAGGCGAGGCTGATTCTATTCAATTGCCATCTGTTCCAGAGATGAATGACATCTTCCATTCCCACTTTGAAGAAAATAAGTGCCCTGAGATATGCCTGGCTGGGGAATTCTTGGAGTTGAAGCCCACAATTCCTAAAGTTGCCAAGTTTGGAGACCCCTAGTATATGGGAATTACCTTGGCAGATAGGAGGGAGATTTACAGACTGCGTAACCAGGTTGTAAAAGATGTCTCAGTCCACAGAAGGACAGAAACCTTGGGAAATGGTTTCTGTGGCTCCATTTCCCGTCTCCCAAGGCCATTCTCACACACCATCACAGGCCCATTGCATAAACCAGCTAGGAAACTAAGTTCCTTAGGCTGTAAATACTTCCAGGGAAACAGAGCTCTTCTTTGAACGTGGTCTGGGATTCTCCATGAACTAGTTCTTTTCCCCAGAAACCTCAAACCCCCCCCCNCATGAACTAGTTCTTTTCCCCAGAAACCTCAAAACCCCCCCCCCTTTCTGATCTCATTTTTAATTCTATTGCTTCTTTGAAGCATCTTTAGGACCGGGAAGGAACAGAGTACATGTTTCTCAACTTTGGCAGCTTTAGGATTCATAGGACTTCAGCTTCACTGGTTGGTTGAAGAATTCTGGGAACTGCAGTCCATACATCTTAAAATGGCTAAGGTTGACAAGCACTGCTCCAAGGTGTCATGAATTTCCCACCATGCCCCAGAGCTCTGACATAGCACAGTCTTGGGCTATTAAAACAGATGCTGCCTGGCCCAGCAGCCACAGTCACATGAATATACTGGCTCTAGGAAATCTGAGTCTGGAGCATGATCTTAAAACAAATTGTGAAGATGTCAGATCTGGTGATGCTTTCCCAATTCTCCTGAATTTTTCTTTTGCTTAAATTTCATAAGGAATTCTGTATTGTTCTTGTTCTTAGGACGAGCATATCTAGATTGCAAAACTCACATAACCCACTAGATGGCAGGAAGGTGCTTGGGTTTGCTGTTTGCTGCCATCTGATGGCCATGAAGGATATGGCAACCCATATAAATAGTAATCCTGATTGTTCGCTCTCTTTATCCCTGGAAGCACAAGGCCCTCTGTCAGCAAAGTCCACTTGATCTACATTTATTTTTCATTCAAACATAAATTCCCCAAGCATTTAATAATATCTCTTTTGGTCACGTTAAAAAATAATAATTTAGTAATATTTGTCTGAGGCTGGATGCAGCTTTGAAAAGCAAACTGAATATTCCCAGAATAAAGCAATGGAAGGAAAGGAATATTTCCACCTTAAATCAGAAATGGGAAGCTTTCAATCCAGAGGATTCAATCTGCAGGGAAGTCTGTGATCAACGCCCTGCCTCTTTTTACAATGGAGGGAAGGGACTCAGCAGTATAAGTATAGCCACCATCTTGACTTTTTTGATCTTGGGGACACTGCTGAATCTGATCTCCAAATGAAACATGAATCTTTTGAGCCAAAATATCGAGATTTTCTCTGTGTCACAGCCCACTTTCCTCAACATCAGCCCTTTGAGGTAGTCTATCGGTAGTCCTCATTTAACAACCACAATTGGGCCCGGAATTTTGTTCTTTGTGGTTGTTAAATGGACTAACACATGATCTAACTCAATTTTAGAACCAGTTTGTTCAATGTTCGTAAAATGAGTCACCATAGTCATTAAGCAAATCAAGTGGTTGCAAAGCGAATCCAGCATATCCAATGCTTCTTTTGCTGGAAATGGAAAAGAAAACATTTTAAAATGTAGTCATGCAATGTAGGACATTGTAAAATGTTGTAAATGCAAGCTGATTGCCAGGTTCCCCAAATGTTACACATGACTACAGCAGAGGTGCAGCAGTTATAACTTTGAGAATGGGTCACATATAATTGTTGTAACATTGTACAATCATTAAGTGAGAACTATTTGTAGATGAGGAACCAGGTGCCCAAGGTGTGCTAAAATTCAACTCTGTTGTTATAGGTTATAATAACAGAAAATCTTGATCTGGTCTCTCTTTTTTTGGTCTCATTATATCTATAATTCCATCCACTTTTGCATCTGGCTCTGGCCAGGGAGGATTTTAAGAAATCAAAATGGCAGGCGTGACTTTATGAAGGAAGCCCCGTCCCCTTTTTACACGCACCATGCAGCTGCTGCTGCCATCTTGACTTTTTTGACCCTCCCTGGGGATGTCCTTGGCAATGTTGCTGCGTGTGTTAATCGGATTCCTGTTTGCCCTGATGTCTTTCTCTACAAGGAGATGTAGGCCAGCCTTGACAAAAATCTTTCAGTGGCCTTTGGATCCTAAGGCCACAATGGTGAAACTGTGACCTTCTAGATCTGTCAGCACTACAACTCCCATCATCGGTGGCCACTAAATACAATTCAGTCGATAGGTGCTTTGTGAGCCCTAGAGATGTGCTTGAATTGGCTGCAAAGTCCATTTTAACTGAGGGTTTCCTGACCTTGACAACTTTTAAGACCTGTGAACTTCAACTCCCAGAATTCCCCAGCCAACATGGCTGGCTGGGGAATTCCAAAAGGTGAAGTCCACGCAACTTACACTTGCCAAGGTCAGGAAATTCTGCTTTAATTCAAGACACAACATCCTTTGACACTTAATCAAGATCAAAATGTGTTGCAGCAGGAAAGCCTGAGACACCTGAGGGGAGAAAATGAAGATGGCAGCCTTAACTGAAGATGCCATTTTGACTTTTTTGACTCTCGCCCTGCCCTCGGCAGATGTCTCTGAGCAAAGTGACCAGGAGGGCAACATCCCCTTTCAAACCTTATCCCAGATTCACCAGGTGGCCTTAAAAAAAGCCACCTTCTCTCAGCCACAATTTCAGAACAAGGTTAATTCTGGTCCTGGCCTACCTGACAGGACAGTTGTCAGGCTAAGCCCTTGAACCCTTGAAAAATGGTGTGCTAATACTCAATATTATCATTGCTCTTATCAGTAGCCTTGCTGCCCTTCGGTGCTCATTCAAAGGAAAGTTTAGGGACAGGATGGCTGGGTAGGAGGGATGGGGAGAGGTTGTCAGTATGGATTGAAAGTTCATTTCATTTTTTATTTCTTTTTAAATGGCTCTTCATGTTTCAATTCTTGATGTCTTTGGCTGAGACACACTTGCAAGGATGTGTAGTTGAGGGAACAAGTGTTAATGGAAATTCTCAATCAACCAGATCATGGTTGTCCCAAAGGTTCTTTTTTTTTTTTCTTTGAAAACATTTTAAAGCTTCTAATCCAAGAAGCTTTTTCAGTTCAGAAGCTTCTCGGATGAAAAGCGAAATGTTTTTCAAGGGAAAAAAACAAAAAAGTAAACTTGCATTTTGGAAAAGTAGTTTTGGATTGAGGGAATAAGATGCAAGGGGGTGGAGAGGGGAAGGATATTTAACTCCTGGTCTCTTGCTGTGGCTTTCCAGCAGGTTTGCAGAGCGATAAGAGCAGAAAAGCAACCATGATATTAATGCAGTGAGTAGGAAGGAACTTAGAGGTCATCTAGTCCAATCTTAGGCCTCCTCCATGCAAGAATATCAAAGCAGAATTCAAGGAGATGACCTTAACTGTTTTCCACTGAAAGAGCTTCTACCAGCCCCAGAGAAAACGTATGCCCGAACAAAGGACTCACAATTTGGAATCTCCCTCCAACAAAATGATGCAAAAGATTATTGTCACAGGTTGCAGCAATACCTTTTAGCCCCACCTCAACTGTCCCCATTTTTGGGGGAGGATGTAGCTGGAGGGTTTGGGGAGGATTACAAAGGGCAAAAAAATGCATGTCTTAAGTGATGCAAAGGCCTGAGGAAGCCATCTTGTCCCCTCCCCTCAATAGATACAATTTTTGGAAGGTGGCGCTGTCCACATGGAATTTTTGGAGCATTAAAATATGTGGCCCTACAATCATCAGCCACATTTTGCTCTAACATTTACAGTGCTAATTTGGGTGGGGAAAAAGCATTCTCATGGTCCTTTGGATCAGATACTCCTGTGGGCAAAACATATGTCAGCCTTTTCATTGTTCCTCCTAGGGTTCCAACATCACTACATCTGTGATTCTTTGAAATACTTTGCATCTCTCTTATCAAAAAAGGAAACAAGTCTTTATAAAGGATATCAGACAAATACAAGAGAGGAAGATAAGGTTTCTGGGTGAACATCCAGAGCTTCACCACCACCAGAAGTATTACAGAACATTCCCCCCCCAAAAAAATAGGAATGCTTTTTGTTCAGTCTTTATGAGATTTCTCCCCCCACCCCCAGTATCTTGGCTATTCAGGGCACTTCCAGATCATCAAGGACACTTCCAGCTGTTTTTGATTTAATTCTCTTCTGGGATCCGGCCAAATTCTTTGGGGCAAAATGAAATTGGATTCTGCTGTCCCCAGGTTGCTGTGCGACGGAGGATATCTATAAAAGCTTATGGCAGTTTCAATTTCTACTCACTTCTATGTAAGATATAAGCCATCAGTAAAATACCAGAGAGAAGAATTCGTTCACAATTTCAATAAAATGCGGATTGAGCCAAGACTTAGGCTAAACAATGTGATCAAGCACCACTGCAGAAGGTGTTTGGAGAACCTCAAAGGTGCTTTTTCAAGAGACAGTTGGACTTTCTGGTTTTTCTTTGAAGACAAGGAGTACAAATCTTTCCATTCCCCATCATCCAGTCAGAGCTGAAGAAGCTTTTTGGATGAGAAAGGAAACATCTTAAAAGAAAAACCAGAAAGTCCAGTTGCCTCTTAAAAAAGCATCTTTGGGACATCCATGACCTGGATGACTGAGAATCTCCATACTCCAAATTGTGTTATGTTTGGCTTCCAAAAGGGTGGGCGAGATGTTGAAAGTTAACATTCCTGTAAATAAAAATGTTAAATTCCTCCTCTGCTGCATTCCAGAGATGGCTTATGTTTTACATGGAAGTGAAGTTATTAAAAATCAAAAGTGACCAAAGTTTTATTGGCACCCTTTATGGAGGCTTCCTTTGCCATGAATTATATTATGCACAGGATAGACTTTCCAAGATGAGCACAGATAGTTTCTTGACTTACAACCACAACGGGGACTGCAGCTTCCATCACTATGAGATGCAGTCGTTCAGTGAGTCAGACCCATTTTTACGTCATTGTTTGCCATGGTCGTTAAGTAAATCAACATAGTTGTTAAGCAAATCCAGCTTCCCCCATTGACCCTACCTGTTGAAAGCCCACTGGGAAGTTTGCAAATTACAGTCAAATCGCCTCAGGATGCTGCAACTGTTGTAAATACATGGCAGTTGCCAAGCTCCCAAATTTTGATCACGTGATTTTAGGATGCTGGGGTGGTTGTAAGTGTGAGGATTGGTTGTAAGTTGCTTTGTTCAGTGCCGTTGTAATTTCATTCAATCATTAAATGGTTGTAGGTTGTAGGACTAGGACTTCCTGTACCCCTTGTACCCACCAAAATTGATTTCAGTGGGACTTGCTTCCAAGCCAAGGCCTAAAGCAGGAGTGGAGAGAAATGGTCTTTTTATAATTTGCGGACTTCAGCTCCCAGAATTCCCCATGCTGGCTCAGAAATTCTGGGAGTTAAGGTCCACAAATCATAAAAGCGCCATCATTCCCCACCCCTGGCCTTAAGAATTAATGTAAAGATCTGGTGAAGCAAAGCTGGACCAGGGATGGCAACTACAGGGAAGAAGGGATCAAAATGGTGGCCATGCTCGTGATTGTGCCATGGCTGCCATCTTAATTTTTCTGACCACAGGGATGTCCTTGACAGGGAGAAGAGGTCACTTGAGGAAATCTTTTTATTTGTCTCAATTTTTTCCCAGTCCACTCAGTGGAAAAAGCAGAGTTCCTAAAGTGATGAACTTGTCTTGGTTGGTGGCTTTCAAAAACAGCATAGAACTACTGAGCAGTCAGACCTGTTTTCCAGCACTGGCAGAGAGTTAGACTAGATGGCCTTTGAGGTCCCCCTCAATACTGGAGAGAGGAACAACCCAAGAATGGATAGCAGGAAATCTAATCCTGTCCCCTAAAGTGATCTACCTGAAAGCTTCTGGTGGATGCTTCTGTTCCTGAGGTCATCTGCGCAACCCAGAAGACTTCAGTGCCAGCCACATCCTTTGCAAATGCAATTGCTTTTGCACCCTTTTCCCTGCACAAGCAAAATGTGTCACATCTGAAATTGGGTTTGATTTGTGGGTGTCTGTCCAAGTGTGGGTGTGTTTGTATGGGTGGATACGGGGTGCGCATACACAAAAGTGTGATTGTGGTGTGTGCAGTCAGCACCTTTCCAACCTCTGCTGTTTCAACATAACTGCAGTGTCCAGTCCTCCTTTGTGTGTAACCCCTCCCTCCTGCCCCTTGGGTGGTTCCCCCCACAAAAAGGGGGGGAAGTGGGAGAGAGAAAACAAGGCCCTTTGCGGTTTCTGTACTGCTGGACATTTTAATAAATTTTTTTAACAGTTCCTAAGACCACCGTCTGCTTTCTTCCATCATCACTCTCTCTTCCAGAAGATTCGCATCCAGGTTAAAGTGGCTGTTGTGTGAAACGTGCACACAAGGCTGCCCTTCCTGCAGAAGAGTGCCAGGACCATATAGGACCATACCTGTCTGCAAAACACAACTGGCAATGACACTCGTTTCCCACCAATGTCCCTTTTAAAGTAGAATAAATGACAAGAATGAGAAAACGATAATGCAGCCTGTAAATCATTTTTACGTGGGATTTGATTAGGGTTGCCAATGCAAACATTATTTGGCATAATACAGTCTCAGGGATTGGGGAAGTGAAATGAAATGCAAAAGATGGATAAACAAACAAACAAACAAAAACTCTTGGGAAAATCCATTGAGCTGGGAAAGTGGAGTGGGGGTAGAGAATCTGAAATCTAGGCAAACCTTTTTTCTTGGATCCATCAAAGTATCTCAAACACAAGGCAGTTTTTCCATCATAGAAAGAGGAGAGTGCAAAAGTTGGCTTGAAAGTCAACATTAAAAAAAACTCAGATCATGGCATTCGGTCCCATCCCTTCCGGGCAAATAGAAAGGGAAGAAATGGAAGCAGTGTCAAGATTTTATTTTCTTGGGATTTAAGAACATTGCAGACGGCGATTGCAGCCATGAAGTCAAAAGACACTTGCTCCTTGGGAGGAAAACTATGGCAAACCTAGAAAGCATATTAAAAAGCAGAGACATCACTTTGCCAATAAAGTCAAAGCTATGATTTTGTATGGCTGTGAGAGATGGGTCAAAAAGAAGGCTGAATGCCAAAGAAGGGATGGTTTTGAATTGTGGGCTTGGAGAAAACTCTTGGAGAGTCCCATGGGTTGCAAGGATATCATATCAGTCAATCCTAAAGGAAACCTACCCTGACTGTCCATTGGAAGGACAGGTACTGAACCTGAAGGTCAAATACTTTGGCCACCCAATGAGAAGAGAGGATTAATTGGAAAAGACCCTGATGTTGGGAAAGATGGAAGGCAAAAGGAGAAGGGGATGGCAGAAGATTATAACAGAATACAACAGAATGACAGAGTTGGAGGGGACCTTGGAGGTCTTCTAGCCCAAACCCTGCTCAAGCCAGAAACCCTATATCATTCCAGACAAATGGCTGTCCAGTCTCTTCTCAAAAGCCTCCAGTGATGGAGCACCCCAAACCTCTGAAGGCAAACTATTTTACTGGTTAAGTGTTCTCACTATTACAAAATTTTTCCTTAGTTCTAGGTTAGTTTCTATCCATTTTTGTCTTGCCTTCTGTTATTGAGGGCTTATTCAATAGATCAGACTGGCACTTTAAGGGAGTCTCTAGAGATTTCCTCAACTTCCTTCTTGTAGTATAGTGAATAAACCTGGACTCTGTTCTTGGAGTGGGCTCATGATTTCAAAATTATACCACCATTGATATAGTCCAGGATCGCCCTGGCTCTTTGGGTAGCTGCAGCACACTGCTGGCTCATGTTTTAATCTGTCAGGGACAATACCTCCATAATAAAAACTAGTCTTGAGGATCTAGAGCACAGAAGGTCTTTCCCAGCCACTAAATCATGTCCAACTCTTCATGACCCCCATGGATAATAGCATGACAGGCCCCCCCTGTCCTCCACTGTCTCCCCGAGTTTGCCCAAACTCACGCCCATAGCATCAGTGACACTGACCATCTAATCTTCTCATCCAAGAAGCTTCTTCGGCTCTGACAGGATGGTGGGGAATGGAAGGATTTATATTCCATGCAGACACTGGTCATTTGTACTCTTTTAGAAGGTGGTTGAAGCATTAGGGCAGTGGTGGCTAACCTTTTTGGGCTTCTGTGCCAAAAATTGTGCGTGTACTTGTGTGCAAGCGCTCACGTGCCAGCAGCCAGAAGGCAATGCACACACACACACCCCACGCCCCCTGCGCATGCACATGCAATCCCCACCCACCCACCCACCCACCCTTACCTGCACTGCGTCTCCCAGCTGATTTTCAGCCCGTTTGAGGCCTTTTTTGGCCTCCCAGAGGTTTGAGGAAAACGTCTGCAGGCTTTGTAAGCCAAAACATGGGCTGTTTCATCACTTCTGGTATTTCCGGAAATACAGGAAGTGATGAAACGGGCCTATTTTTTTGCCTGCAAAGGCTTTCCTCAAGCCTCTGGGAGGCCGAAAAAGGCCTCAAACAGGCCAAAAATCAGTGGGAGGTGCACACATGTGCAGTGAGGTAAGTTTGCCTGCAGCTCGTGTGCCGGCACAAATGGCTCTACATGCCACCTGTGGCACATCTGCCATAGGTTCACCATCACAGCATTAGGGGATTTATCTGTGTCCTTAGGATCACCTGAATAGTGCTCCTGGTTCCTGTAGTCTGTAATTTAATCAGCTTTCTGCAAGGAATATAAATCCTTCTATTCCCCACTGTCCTGTTGGACCTGGAGAGGCTTCTTGGGTGGGAAGTGAAATATCTTCAAAGAAAAGGATAGGAGAGTCCAGATGCCTCCTGAAAAAGCACCTTTAAGATAACAATGACCTGGATGGCTGAGAATGGAATTATTGTCAGTGTCCAAGGGTAACTTAAGAACTAACAGATGGAAGCTTGATAGAAGGATAATTATCTTTATCTATAAGAGAGAATTTCCTGACAATGCAAGCTATGAAGCAGAGGGCCGGTCTGCCTCTTGTAATCCTGGGAACCCCATCACTGGAAGTTTTCAAGCATAAATTCTGCAGGCATTTGTCTGTATTCCTCCCAGGGCAGGGGGTTGGACGAGAAGACCTCTAAGGTCTCTTCCAACCCCATGATACTGCCATTCTATGGTTGTCACTGGGATTAATCAGGTTTGGAGTCTTATTGCCATGAAGAAGGTCACTGAATTCAGGAAAATGTGAGGAAATGGCCATTCTGATAGCATATCTGAGGTGGGGGGACAATTGATGCACACGTGGTCCCAGGTTGTTGGCTGTTCTCAGCTGCTTCATTTCATTTCATGGGAGGAGCCAAACAGATGGGATATTCACACAGGCATACTAGAATATAATGATTTAGTGTATCTCTTGAAGAGGCTGCAAGCACCTTTTCCAACACATTTTATTCAAGAAAGCATAAGGTTTTTTTGAGCTGCAAACTGTCATAAAATGTGCTAGTTGGAAAAAGGTGCAACCAGACCCATTCTGGAGTTGTTTGATAATATAGATCACATGGTTTCAACCTTTTTGGTGGATGGAGAGAGGCTAGTCTCTTTGTGCCTTACAGACAGAGATTGATTAACAACAGTGCAGGTGAGAAACCAACGCAGGAAGGGGAACCTGTGAAAACCTCTCCTCTATCTGTTGCCATTTGCCCAATATGTGGTCAGATGGACTTATAGATGCAAAAGGATGACACAGAAAAGAGGGGAAGGAAAGGAAGGGAGGAGGAGGAGAGAGGGGAAGGAAACCAGGAGAAGGAAGAAGAAGAAGAAGGAGAAAAGGGAGGGTGGGAGGGAAGCAGGAGGGAGAGGAATGAAAGGGAAACAAGGAGCTAGGGAAAGAGGGAGGGAGAGAGAGGAAGAAAAAGAGGGAACAAGGACAGAGGGAAAGAGAAGGAGAGGGAAAGAAGAAAAGGAATAGGACAACAGGGAGAGGGAAGGAGAGAAGAAAAAGAAAAGGAAGCCAGAGGGAGGGAGGGAAAGAGGTGTAGAAAGTTAGTACTCACCCCTCTCCTAGAAGAATGAAATATTTTGGGAAATATTAAAAAAGGGGCAGAATATTATATTTCCCGAAAGGAGAAACATGCTCTTGGAAAGCAGCCCCCACCTTTTGTTAATAGCCCCAGCAGGACTGGGCCAGTTTATCTTATAAAACAAAAGACCTTCAGCTCCAGGGTGATGGATTGAGACATGAGTCACCAGGACATTATAGGATTATCTAGCAGCAGGACTCACTGCAATGCAAAATCTAAGGACATTACATCACCCAGCAAGCTTCAACCAGACAACCTCAGTTATGACCCCTGTATAGCCCCATGGGAGTCTGATAGCAGCCAATAGAATGCATATTCTTGCACAGGAACAGGAAGCTCAAGTTCAAAGCCCAAGAGAAAGTATAAATATCCCCCTCTCTCAACTCCATGTGGTCAGCTGCCCAAGATCTCAAACCCATGTGGTCCTATCCATCAGTAAACCATCATTCCAATTGGCCTCCAGTGTCTTTCTCCCATCTTGGAACTGAACCCAGATGGATATTTCTTCCAACAGAAGGAAGGAAAGAGGGAGGGAGGAAAAAGAAGAAAAAGAAAGGTGGGGGGAACATGGAGAGAGTAACATGGAGAGAGTAAAGAATAGGGAGAGAGGAGAAGGAGAGAGAAGGAAGAAAAGTGCAGGAGGGACGCAGAAGGAGGTAAAGGGATAGGGAGGGACCGAAAGAGAGGGAATGAGGAAGAGAGGAGCTGCCTTCCAAGCCAACTTAGGCCAGGATCATTGCTTCCTGCCTCTTCTAGAGTTCAGTGAACTTCCCAGTGAACTTCTTTAGAGAAGTCTGCTAATGATGCCCAGCTGTCAACGAGGTTGCTGGATGTTTTATATGGGGGGCCATTAAACCAAGATGTGCTCATTATGCTGCAGCATCCTCCAAGCAAGAGGCAGCTTTTCTGGTGCATTAATGAACTCGCCCACTAACAGCCTGCATAAAACATACTCAGCTGCTCCAACACCTGGGTGGAATCTTGCCAACCCTTAGAATGTGACATTAACCCTTTTTTCCTCGCAAAAAAAGAGAAAAATTTCTCTGAATACAGATCATTAATTGGCCCATCACTCTCTGGTCAATTTTTGGGGGGCAATCTTTTAAAATTAAGGTTGCCAATTTGTTCAAATTCTGCTGCATAAGGGGCAAGGTTGGACTCGCCAATAGAGTGAAAATGTTACCCTTATAAGATTTAGTTGTTTGTTTTCCATGAAATTTATAGCTTTTAGGCTCCAGAAAGTAATTGATCTTTGTGTAAATCAGTTGAACTGCTTGAAGAAATCCAGCAATTACTGGTCTTCAGATCTTGGTGTCAATTGCCTCCTTTTCCACCACAGAAAAGGGAGAAAAATAAAAATAAACACAAAAAAAGTCTCCAAAGTTTGGCACCGGCTTCATCAATCAACTGAAAAGTATCTTGTTTTCTTTTTCTAAAAGCAAGGGCCTATCCTCAAAACTCTTCAAGTTTTCACAGCTTTTATTTAATGATCGGTCTTTGTTTTTGGGGAGGAAAATAAGGGGGGAGGAATTGTGCCTCTGCCTACCAGCATTCATTGGTAGTCATCTGACTAGCATCCTGTCAGTATATGAAAGAGTTGAGGGCTGTTTGGAAATTGAAACATGGAAACTGAAAGAGTGTTTGCTGTGTGAGCAAGAAGAATACATCAAGGAGCATGGGCATGGCTTAGCTCAACTGTTCTGTGCAAAAGCTGGTTGCTGCTGTGAAACTGAAACTCCTCTCCTCTGCTTGTGTTTTGCATTTGGAACATATTTCTTTTCAGGTGGGGAGGGAGAGTAGAAATCCTTAGCATCAGAGCATGTTAATTGTTACATATTAGCATACTCGTAATATCCTGTTCCCATTGGTCCACAAATACTCGAATCTGATTGGTGTTTTAAAT
>BHFT01006765.1:0-16142 GCA_004320025.1 Laticauda laticaudata | reverse complement strand
TTTTGCATCTGTCGGCCAGTGGGATCTATCCTTTAATGAATACAGAGCATTGATTTGTCAAAACCCAAGGAGACTAATTATTTAAAGTTACTCTTTAAGAAAATGGTATAGAGAAACAGTTGCTTCCAAAGACGTAAATCAAGATAGAAACTTGAATGAATACTGCTTTCCCCAAATAATGCCTTACTTGCTAATGATGGAAGCTCCATCGCCTTTTATTCATACATCCATCCACTTACATTTAAAAGAAAAACCCAAGACACACAGGCAGACACACAGACAGACACGAACCTACACACACATTTGGGAAGGTTACAAAGTTAAACACAAGACTAGCAGTGACATTTTAAGAAACCTCTGACTTGGCATGAGGACCAACCACAGCTATGGCTGAAAGGTCCTTGTGTCAGCTTTGCCTAGAAATGATTTTGATCATAAGCCAAAACCAAACTTGGCCCCACAACCAACACTCCACCAATACAAACAAAACAGTTGTCAGTCTGCCTGATGATTTTGCCTGCTGATGTGCTATGGTGGTTTATCGGATTCTTCAGCATGGACTGTTATTTGAAGAGATGAGCAAATGGGGGAACCCCACAGCTTGCTGAAGAAAATATGAACTTTGAAGGGCAAGGATGTTCTCATAAATTGGACTCTGAACAAGGGCCTTCGTTGTTGGAAATGACCCCCTTTTTCCTTCTCGTCTGATCTCAGCTTCTCTTTGTACAACACAGCAACCCTCATCCCTTAACCTGTGGTTTCCAAAGGGCAAGACCTTGATGGCCAAGCATATTAGTAGCTGCTTTGTGTTCTTCCTGCACATCCACACCTTGGGACAGGAAAGGACCTTGTTCTAAACTTCATTGGCTGGAATGAAAGGATATGCCTATGGAACTGTAGTCAGGCACTCACTCCAATACTTTTTAGATCTTTTAAAAATTATTTAAGGGGGGGTGGAAGATAGCTGGAATGAGACAAGGCTTAAGTAGAAGTGTCATCTCTCTTTCTAAAAATGTCTCTGGGTACCAAATGGCCCCTATAGATTTTGATAGAAAACAAACGTTTGAGGAACTGAGAGGATGTCCTGCAGGAAGGACTGACAGTGTCACTAGCATCCTGTAAACTGGTGCATTGCAACTATGGGTGTCTTCCGATTTTTTGAAAAAAATGCTCCCAACAGGTTCTCTCAACTCCTGATGTGCAACATCTTTCAAAAGTTGTAGACTCCTGGTGCAAACCAGTGAAACAACCATCTTACTTTAGTCATGACTAGCCTGCTCCATTTAGTTCAATCCTAAGAATCCAATTTTTTGCTTACGTAAAGATCAAATAATAATTAGTGATTATAAGAATTCCACAAGCTCACTAATTAAAGGCAGATGCTACTATAACCTACTAAAATTCTTTGTGAGGCTGTAATTTAACACAAAGGGGAAGGGGAGGAGAACACTTAGCAAGAACAATGAAGACAGAAGGATTATATATTTTTAAAAATTAGAAAATTAATTTTATTGGCTGATGTGAGATAAGCTTGTCAGAGTTAAACTTATAAAAATGCAAGTGATAACTACATAAGTATTATCACTCTGTCTCCTAATCCACATATAATACTATGCAATGGATTTGCTTATGTGATTTCAGGAAGGCCATAAAAGGAACAATGTTTAACTAGCCTAGATCTGATTTTGGGACAACTAAACAAGATTCATCCTGCTTCATACATGTTAATACATGAGACCACCAGGAAATCTGAGAGTTTCAGTGACGATTCATTGCAGTACTATTGACAAGACTACAAAGAAGCATCTATGAACTCATCAAAAATTGGCATTGACTCAACAGAGCCTTTACCTTTTATCTTTTGTTCAATTCTACTTTAAAAACCTTGGCTTACTATTACAGATGAACTACATTCCTCACTACACCATCAGCTAGCTGCTTGTAGGTGTGAAGGGAATAATATAGATCAGGGGTGTCAAACTCAGTTTCATTGAGGGCCGCATCAGGGTTGTGTTTGACTTTGGGGGGCCAGGGTGAGAGTGGCCAGCATGGTATCACTCATGTTGGGAGGTGGCTGTAGTGGCCTGAACACTCTGCCAGAGAAAACTGTCAGAGAAAACAGGCTCCCGAACTCCATTTTTGGCTGTGATAGCCTCCTGCAACCCACTGCCAGCGAAGACAGAGCTCAGGAGAGCCACTCACAACCCTTGTGAGCTCCATTTTTGCTGGCAGAAGCACTGCAAGCTGGTCCTTCACTGTTTCCAGGGCAGCCCCATAGGCCAGATCTAAGCTCCCCACAGGCCAGATCTGGCCCCCGGGCCTTGAGTTTGACATCCCTGATATAGATCAAACAACATGTATTCTACTTTCACATTATCCCATTTCTAATGCAATCACAGAAAGAATTTGTGCCATCACAATTAATGTTTGCATTGAAGATATCACAGACCACAACTATGAGGTCAAGATTAAAAAGCAGTGGTAGGATTCAAATATTTTTACTACTGGTTCTGTGGGCATGGCTCGGTGGGCATGGCAGGGGAAGGATACTGTAAAATCTCCAGTCAGAGGTGGTATTTGCTGGTTCTCCGAACTACTCAAAATTTCTACTACCGGTTCTCCAGAACTGGTCAGAACCTGCTGAATACCACCTCTGCTTAAAAGACATTACTTCTCTAGTTTGCCACCTTGAATGATTTCATTAGCAGGCATAAAACATCATGCTTCCATACTAATAAGGAAGCCAGTCAGTTGAAACTGATCCTTTATCAATACCCATGAGGTTTTAAACCCAGATCTTTTATAACACTGAGGAATCTGGAACTTTGATGTTAGAAAAAAAGAGAGTTATGTTATGTTACAATTATTTTAATTCCAAAAATTATGGTAATGAAAATATTAAAAAGGAGTATAATTCCCCACAGAAAATCAGCAGTAGCTTTTGTTCTAAATGTTATACTCTGAAATGAGTTGACAGGTCTGGCAATAAAAAAAGATTCTAGACCTTAACAACAGCTTCCAGTATCACCTGCAGTACCTCCATATAAATATATCTTAAGTGCCAACCGCCCTGAAAATCTTTAATCCATTTTAAAAAATGAATGACAATTAGAACAACCAAACATGTCCTGCAAATTTCTCCACTATATGACAAATAAAGAAAAATGTGATTATTTGCTGCCATCTTATGATTCTCTGGATTGTTGCAATCTAGATCTGGTAACCATACTCTCTTGGAATCTAGTCTGATGCTTTAACCAACACATCAAATAGGCTCTCCCAAACTGGAAAAGGCATTGGTTAATAAATTCGCCCTCCCTAACATTATATCTTTCAGGTATGTTGCATCATGGCTACTATCATCACAGTCCAACGTGATTAAGATGAAAGGAATTATAGGTCAACCGATCTGGAAGGCACTACCTAGCTGCCAAGGAACAAGAATATACATAACTAGATAGATTTCTATGTTCTTCTGTTTGGTTATTTCTCAGCTGTACTTCTTTGTATGCAAGTTGTTTTGATTTTTCTCCTTTAGCAATTATTTACAAGTCTAATTGAAGCTTTTACAAATGGTTGTAAGTAGACAACTGCTAGTAAAACAGAAAAATTGATAAGACAAGGAAATTGATCTGTAGCAGTCAGATTCAGGATAGGCAAAATAAGTGCTTCCTCACACAAAAGACTGTTTGATTATGATTTGTGGAAACCCCCATCCTCATCACAACACATCATTAGTTTAACTGAACTGATTGTTATATTCTGTCTATATTTTGGAAAGTCTGCACGGTTCTGCTCTGTAGATACGTCAAGAAGGGATTAAATAAATCTGTGACAGAAGAATGGCCACATTTACTATTGGCTGAATTCATATCAGCCACAACAAAGACACAAGTGTCGGCTTCTTTCTTTCTTAGCACTAGATTACTTTTTGATTGCTGGGAGGCTTTCAGGAACAAGAGGACTTTCTGCGAGGCCAAGATCTCCCATATTTCTCACCAACATATCCCTTCCATTTCCCTTCCCCCCAAAAAAACTCTTGGAATGTCAACAGGTAGACAAAGAAACAGGGGTGGCCAGAGGCTGCAAGGATAAATTCTGCCCTTGAACTCATTGCAAAAAATTACTTTAACATTTATGCGTGTCTGACAGATGAACACAATTGGAACTCATTTGCGGACAGATGGTTTATGTTTATTTCTTATATAAACAATCATTCCTCAGTAGAGCATTTCTCAAGACAACATAGATCCTTTTTGAATTTTTGTATCATTTTGCATAATTGATAATTGTCTTAACTGGTGACACTATTCAGGTTTGGTTAGAATATATTATGTTCCTGTCTTTAAAGTTGGCTGGACCTGATTTAAGTTGATTTAAAAATGCAGCCATCTTGAGGGAGAAGCAAGAAACACTGATCTTGCAATCTCACACTTTGAGATGTTTGAAGACAGTGACAGTACACCAAGGTTTTGGAAGTAGTCTTCCACTTTTAACAATTTGTTTAGTGACCATTCAAAGTTACAATGGCACTGAAAAAAGTGATGTAGGATTTCTTTTCACACTACCATTGCAGCATCCTTGCAATCCAGACCTTAGATGCTTAGCAACTGGCATGTATTCATGACGTTTGGGGTGTCCAGGGTCATGTTATTTTTTGGGGGGGACGACCTTCTGATCAGCAAAGTCAATGGAGATGCCAGATTCTAAGGTTTGGATTGCAGGGATGCTGCAATGTAAGTGTGTGTGAAAAATAATCCTACATCACTTTTTTCAGTGCCATTGTAACTTTGAATGGTCACTAAACAAATTGTTACGAGTGGAAAACTACCTCCGAAACCTTGATGTACTGTCATTGCCTTCAAACATCTTAAAGTGTGAGATTGGCATGATTAGTATTTCTTGCTTCTCCCTCAAGATGGTGTCACTAACTCTCTCAATTGTGTAACTAACTTTACAATTTCAGTGATTTGCTTAACAACTGTGGCAAGAAAGATCACCAAATGGATGAAAACTCACAACTGTCTTGCTTAGCAACAGAATTTTGGGCTCAGCTATGGTTGTAAGTCAAGGACTACCTATACCTTTTCCTTGTTTTTCTCTCATCTCACTCTTTCTATAGTTCAAACCTTTGGAGAGGGGAGGCTAGGAAACAGAAAGAAGGAGATACAAGACTAGACGTTTCAGACCATGACAGGAAGGCCATACCATGGCTTTACCTTTTGCAGGAGTCCACCAATGCCTCTTTCTAATGCTGGTCATGGGAGGCGATGATAATGATGATGGTTGCTCTATGCAGAAGAGCATTTCCTATGGCTCAAAGAGTTCAGAGTCTGCACTGCAACCTCTGGCTTTGAAGTTAGAAGAATCGTCAAGGGAGCAAGAAAGAAAATTACACCTCTACAATAAAGAACTATTTTTCATGTTTTACTTTCCCTTCAACAATAGGCAATAATCAGCAGCCAGTTTTCTTGTCCATAAAGGCCAGAGATGGTTGTCACAGAATTATTTACATCGGAATATCCATGCTGCTTGGGAATATTGCGCACCGCATGAATCTCCAGGAAACAAAAAGTCGCATCAATCAAAGGATCATTTTAGATTACTTTAATTTCTATCCAGCGTTGCTATGAGGTTTTGTTTTCCTAGTAAAGTATGTATAATATATAACCCGCAGCTTCCCACCCAAAGACTGTGTTTAGTCTGAAAAAGCAATTTTGAAAGGAAACAACAAGCAGAGTTTTATCTGACCTCCCAGTGGCAAAATTATTAACAGTGCGTATTTTTATATGTATGGCACACAGAAAAAAACGCATTTAGGTCCCCCTCACATCCACTCTTAATGATCAGTTTACATCAGTTCATCTCGGATTATTGCTCATTTCTGTCAGGGTTTTGTTTCTTTTTCCTATCTTTTTTTTGGGAGAAAAATCAATGTTGAGGTTATTTCAAATCTACTTTCTTGAGGGTGTAGTAGCTTCCCATTCATGTTTTCATTTAAAATGAACTAATTAAAAATAAAAGTAGACAAAGCAGAAAGCTAAAATTGCATGGATAGTAAGAAACTTATCAAGAAGTACATTGTGACCCTCAAAGGGCCCTGCTGGATATCCAGGATTTAGACAGTAAAAATCAGAGGTGGTATTCAGCAGGTTCTGACCAGTGCTGGAGAACCGGTAGCAGAAATTTTGAGTAGTTTGGAGAACCAGCAAAAACCACCTCTGACTGGCTCCACCCCCATCTATTCCCCGCCTCTCAAGTCCCAGCTGATTGGCTGGGTCTTCCTTGATTGCCCTGCACAGGAGAATGGAGCTGGAAAGCAGGTTAGTGGAGTGGGGAGTAAATGGGGATTGTGAACTATATCTTTCCCCTGCCATGCCCACCAAGCCACACCCACCAAGCCACGCCCACCAGGCCACACCCACAGAATTGCTAGTAAAAAAATTTGAATCCCACCACTGGTAAAAATGCCCTGTTGTTCTAAAAAGTGGTCACTAGATCCCCAAGGGCTAGGAAGTGTCCTTCACTTTATATGAAACCAAGATGGATTTAGCTGTTCTATTTCAGTAAAGAAAATATACACCCATTTTATTGGATTTGCTAACCAAAAAGGAATACGTCTGTATGTTTTAATTATTTCATACTCCATTCTATAAAGTCTAGCATCAACTGCCAGAATAATCTACTAATGTTGGTCGTGTGGTAACCTGTAATTATTTCAACACTCTTCATAGTTGCTGAAGATCTGTGTGAGTCCCTTTGAAATTACTAAAGTTTAAGAGAAAAACTGTCTACCGCTTTCAAAACTGAGCATGCCACTCTCTTGCTGGTGTAATAAATGAAAATAATAATTGGTCATCCTTAAATTCTCCAAATAATTGAACAACCATATGTTATTTCATTGCTTTTTCATGGGGGAAAAATCTGAATCTAACATCATCCATCCACATCTCAATTCAGGTTTATTTAAGTACCGGTAATTTGAATCTTAGCAAAGCTAGAAGACTGTTTTTAATATAAATTCAGTCAGATTTGAACATTCTCAGTAGCCCAGATTAAAATATATTCCTATCCAATAACAACTGATTACTAACAACAACAGATTGGAGACTTGGTATGCTACTTCTGCAGTTCAAGTTAAAAAGCAAGCATACTTAAACAAATAATCTGTCTGTCTAAACAGGATTTGTCAAACAGTTCCATTTCCTTCAATCAAGAAAAAAAAAATCTGAGAATCAGTAAATTATGTACGTTCCTGTTAAAATTAAAGTAGATCTTTGAAAATATTATAGTTGGTTCATTTTTTAAAAAAATGGTTGACGGATTTCTATATATAACTGATGATTGGAGGGTTTCAGACCAATCTTTTCTGAAGCTTTCATTCACTGTTGAATGAAAGCCACCAAGACAATGTTATTCATGTAACTATCTTTGTGAAATAACCTGGATGTCTGTTTATAAAAAAATGAAAAATATATGCCTCCCATTTAAGTTTGTCTGTCTGTTTACCTACCTACCTACAGTACCTATTTACCAATTGAATTTAGAGAGCTACCCATCTCATACATGTGGCTCTAGGCAGTATACACAATTAAAACACAGTTAACCACCACAACCATCAACCATAAAAAGCAAATAAAAACAAGTTAAAAGCTGCACTTAAAAAGTACAACTTTGCAAATTAGCGAATGGAGGAACCGGATGGAAAAGGCAGAAACAAAAAGTTTTGGAAGAGGACATGATTAGAGCTGGACAGGGAAAACAAGCAAGGCACTGAGAACTATCTCTCAGGAAATGTTTTTCATCAACATTAGAATGGTGGTGGGAAAGGAAGAGAAGCTGAGGTTATATTGCCATGTATTATTAGAATGCTAACGGTGGAGAAATTGCTTCGGCTTCACATTTTGGAAGGAAAAAGAAACAGAATATTGAAAATAAAACAAACCTTTAATTTAAATGACTTCATTTTACTTTTTTACCAGTGGATCTGTTTTAAATACTCTCTCGGGCATTTTAAATTTTATTAGCAAAGCAAGCAAACATTATCAGCAGTTATTCTACCAGCATAATTATTATGACAGAAACCATCTTTCTTCCTCCAGAGGATTTTTCTTTTTTCTGCCCTAAATTCAGATGCCCCTTAAGGATGAAACTTTATTACCTCAAGCTGCCAGCAAACAGCATTTCTAGGACTTAACACCTCCCATTTGTTATTCTTAGCGCAGAAGTTTTTAAATCGTTAGAGTTTGGCAAATGCAATGATTTATGTAAATTCTTTATCATCTCGTGGGGGATTAATGTACTGTAATTTGATAATGGCTCTCCACTTTAAGAGTCAGGACTACTTCCAGAAGAAAGCAACTTGATTGCATATGATGGATAGTGTAAACCTCCACCAATTTCCACGATATGACCAAAGATTCATTTATCATTACCATTTTTCTTTGTAGTACTTTTAATTATAATTGCCATTGATTGTCAGATATAGAAGATGAATGGTTGCTCTTTGGCATGATATTTTATGTACTTTAATTGCACTGAGATTTCTCTTAGTTTCACCAAAAATATTTATCTAGCCTTAATGAAGAGGGTGCTTAATGCCCTGAAATTCTGCCAAACTACAAAGACAGCAAGAAGCGATCTAACTTTAATCTACTTTGAAAGGTTAAACATCAGTTTAATAGGGCATATAAACCAGATAAAGATTTATCTGAGCCAGCTTTTCATTTTAATGATGTCTACACATTTCAAGAGTTAGAAAAATCAGGTTTCAGTATAGAACATGCATTCTGATGTTTCTTAACACAACAACTACTATTATCTAATGATACAATTTATGCCAGTTTAGGAGTCTGGGGCGGAGGGAATGACCTTATAGTAAATTGAATTGTCATCACAGATTATGTTAAATGCACATGAAGAGGAATCCTATTTGTTTATAAAAGTCCAATATCCACAACCTGAAGAGAAAAAATTGCAGTCATCTGCTTAATAATGCATTGACTGAATCTGTTTTTAGACCAATAGAAGACAATTAGTTTAAGAATTAAAGCTGACTGATAAACAAGGGGTCAATGTACCTTAAATCTTATTAAAATGCTTATACAAAATATGCATTCAATATGACTGATTCTTTACATAGACATTTGAATTTAGTTGTGGTAGAATACATTAAATCATTTCAAATGTAAAGGTAAGAAAAAAAGGGGAACATCTGTAGTTGTTTTTTTTTAAATGTAGTGCCCGTAAATCACACTGTATTTGTGGATACTTTTCACTAAGTTTTGAAAAGTACTTTTCAAAATACTATTTCCCTAAAATATTATTAGCAAAATATTATTTTATTTCTGATTGCTAAACTTCTGTTAAATGTTTTCTAAATAATTATCAACTAAATATTGTACTAACCTACTATAATTAGAACCAGCTTAAATGGTGCATGTCATTTAAAGTTATTTTAGAGTTTC
The DNA here is from genome assembly GCA_004320025.1 of Laticauda laticaudata. NCBI lineage: Eukaryota > Metazoa > Chordata > Lepidosauria > Squamata > Elapidae > Laticauda > Laticauda laticaudata. The sequence continues at coordinate 6,675 of BHFT01006765.1, read as the reverse complement.
ATCCTGATGCTTAAAACTCTTACAGAAAATATTTCTAGGAAAGGAACAGGAGAGGAATTTGTCACTCTTTATATGATGGTTTACTTTTCAGTGAAATCTTTGGCAAATATGTGTCAAAATGTTGAAAATACTTTCAGTCCAGCACTGTTTGTGGATTTTTCTCTATAATGTAAAATTCATAATTCATAGATACAGAAATATTTTGACAACATCCATAATATCACCATTTTTCACACCTTCTTGCATGATGAAACAATTATTCCTCTCTAAATTATTGTAGTTTAAAATAAATACAAAACTTCTATCCTAGAGTTTAATTTCACATTTTTTAAAAATATGTGAGAAAGAGCTTTTTAAAACTAATAAAATGAAACTGTGATCCAGAATAGAATATTTACCAATATAAAAATTGCTTCATTTCAGAAAGGAAAAGCCACAATACCTGAAACAAACTTGAAATTCTTTAAAGGCCACAAAGTCTGCATGTATGTTAGGGAATTCCACAAGCTCTCTACCCCAATTCAATATGCAAACAAGAATCATCTATGAGAAATTTGTCAAATATGAAATATTTCCCCTGCCCCCAACTGTTTGAATGTCTAACTCTATCATCCTTGAAGCACAGTTACTGGCTATCTTCTATAATCTTGTTCTGATTTCCAAAGCAAACAATATATACCAGTAGGCTTACATGGTTTTTTTTTTTCTATTTTTAAAAAATGATTCTTGGGCTAATGTAATCATTTTAATTACATCAATGAAAGAAGAAAAACAAAGGGCAACTGACTTTGTACTAAAGGTAAGAGAAACCCCCCCTACCCAGGACTACCTACTTAGTAGCTGGTTTATCATTAGCCCAACTCATTTTTGTACCTGTAGCACATCTTCTAGGGACCAATTTTTGCTTTTAAAAGGGCTCTTGCTTTCCTATTTTGTCTACCCCAGAGAGATTTCAAACAAAGGAAAACAAAATGAAATTGGCAACATACCTAAATTGACAAAACTCATGACCATATCTGCATCATTCAGAAAGTTGGTGTCGTGCAAGCTAGCTAAGGTGGGATTTTGTGTAGGAAGTGAACTTGTCCGTGATATGTATATTCTTCGGGAATATCCATTTGGAGATGCCAAGTAGCCTTTCCGTAGCCCTTTGCCCTCTCCGCTTGGGGATCCCCTCACCAAATATTCCAATTCTTCGGGATCCTCTTCATTTGTCATTGCGTTGTAGAGATCCAGCATGAAGAGAGGTGCTGAGGAAGCTTGTTTTCCAGCTGAAAATGGCCGGGGTCTATGAGGTAAACCCAGGATGGAAAGAATTTCTCTTTGGATCTCTCGCCTCTCATGGTTCCGCAATCTCCGATAAATAAAACTGGAGTGGACATGGTTATTCCCCATGCCTGCCTTAGCATAATCCATTAAAAGCCAGTAATTCCAGAGTAAGCTCAATAGAACTTTGAACAGAGTTTGGTCCATTTTAAAATAAAATAAACACACAAATAACTTTCAAATAATGTTGTATTTTCCTTTTTCTAGTCTCTTACAAAATCTGGTGTTCCCGGAACCAAGAAATGTTAAATAAAAAAATAAAAAAATGAACAATGAATTACCTATGCCTCATGTCAGCATTGCCATTTCTGTATCTCCCATCTTGATCATCTCCTTCCACTTCTTCTTTAAGTATGATGGGCCGTGACGAGCTTCTTGCAGTTCTATGAAAGCTGAAATTCAGACGTCCAGGTTTCTATTGCTCTAACTGTTTCTCCTGCACTGGTGGAACAGGTTCCCAGAAGCTGATCATTTGATGCAGGCATTCCTAGTCAAAACCTTGAGATCATCAGACTTGAAGATAGTTTTGAATAGTTTTGAACAGATAATCTTTTCAAATTACCAACAGCATCAGAGTCCCCTCATGCTCTGGTTCCTAATCCCTACCTAGATAACTTTTCTTCATCTTGCTGTCCTTTTCCTGAATGCCAGTTTTCTGTCTTCAACTACTGCTTGGTGATGGTGCAATTTCCCTTTGGTGTTTTTTTTTTTTCAGCACCCAGCTGAACCTATTAAAATTTGTAATGTCCAGCCCATCTGAAACATGCATCACAGGCTTGAAAACGTCTTCCTCTGAATTCATCCAGGGANGATGTTAAAAAAAAAAAAAAGGACCCCTCCCCTTCTCAATATCCATCCAATCTTTTGCAGTTCCTTAAAAGTGATTTTCACCTCTACCAGGCAAAAATAGAGCAGTTCCCTTCAAGAGATCTGAAAGCTAATGTAAGCACAACCCTGCTGGGAGAGAAGAGGCTTCTCATTGTAATTTGAAACTGGCAAAGTGAGGGGGGGAAAATGAATTAACCCTTCTACTGCCATACAGTGACTCCCACTCCCCAACCAGCCAGTGTAGAGTTCTCTAACAGGATGGGAGTAATGACCTCTCCGAAAAGAACTGTGTCAACAGATCGATCTTAAAATTTAGCATGCAATTCACCTGAGTACTTGCAGACTGGAAAGAACATTGGGCTTGATTGAATTATACTAGTTTGCAGAACATATTCAACTCTACCCTCTTTTTAAATGTAACCACTTGCAGCCTAGGTTAAATAATTTAACATTCCACTGAGATCAGCATGTGAGGCCTGGAGTTTTTTCGGACATGCTCTTTAATTTGGAAGGATCCCATCTAATGCAGTGAAGCACTTCAGAGTCACATAGTTTCAAGCAGAGACCAAAAAAGCAGGCTTATCTTTCCAGTTAAAGGAGCATGACTGAGCATACAGTTTTGGAGTGAACTACCTAAAGTAGATTCAGTTGAAACAGACTGGGTGTTTCTATAAGCGTGAATGTTGCTTTTCACCTATTTATTGCCCAAATCTGGACAGAAAACAGCATTTATTTACAAAAGTAGAAGTGATGTGATGGATTTTTCACAAACCTTTATAATACTTTCTTCTCTCTGCTTCTTGTTTGCTTTTCTTGATATTTTACACTTAGTAACTATTGGTCTGTCATGAGGATTGATTGAAAAAATCATTTTTTCCAATATATTTTTGGTTCATTTTTTTCTTCTTTCAAGGCAGCCATTGCCAGGGCAATTGATCTCAGCCTCCTGAGGGGAATGCAAACCTTTTGAATTAAAATAAAAAATAGCAGGCCCAATTAACACCACAGTAGGGAGATCACATAAATCCACTGACATGCCAGCTGAGTGCATAAGATTGTTCTATTGAAAAGAGATGGAGCTTGTTTCTTTCAGTGCTTGTTTAGTGCATTTTTAAAAAAAAAATAGTGTTGCACGAATCAAATGGAAATTATGACTCAATATTTCAGTAATCAAGTTATTAACCTTCACTTGTGAATTCAGCTTTTCATTTTACATAATACTTCTCTTTTCACCATAGCTTCAACACAAAAGTACATTCCTTATTTTATCAAATAGGACATATCAAAGGGGCATTAATGATTGATTAAGTGAGGACATCTGTCTATACGGGGAGTAGATTCTCAGTGAATGCATTTCTTCTCACTCCAACCATTTCAATAGTATCAATTCACATACTATGTTTATACTTGGATTTTATTTATTATTACTTAAAATGAGTCTATTGAGCAATAGATAAGTAAGAAGGGTAACAGACATGGAAACAAAACTGGGCTGGAACAAACTAAAAATAACTAGAACACATTTTTTGATAAAGGAATCACATCTGTAGCACACTAAAGAAAAAGCCTAAGGTGGTTTCACCAAGGGTAGACAAACAGAGCAACCCGGAACAAGATATAGTCTTAAGAGACTGATTCAACTTGACATTTAGAAAAATCAATTTTCATTGAGTTAGTTTCACTTAACTTAATCTTTGTGATTTTATTGACTTTGCAGGTACCAGGAAAAAAAACTATGGTGGTCTACTCCTGAACAATATATCTGGTATGTTATTTACACACTGTTTACTATCAGCATCCATATTCTCTCATTATAACCTAATAAAATACTTTTGAAACCTAGTTGGATTCTTCTCAGCTCCTATTACATTTCCTTCAAAGAGATCTGAGTATCATATGGCATGGTTAAGGAACCTATGTATTTCCAGATGCTGTTCCATCCTTCTGAGTCATTATAATGGCTGGCCCTTGTGGGAATTGGCAACCAACAAATCCAGAGAACAGTATATATATGGCCTGAAAATGAACACTCATGTCAGTGCTAAGGTTCTGAATTACACCTCTGTGGACTAGATCAGCCCATTAATGAGCAAGCAACATTTCAGGTGTGATATAAATTGCTATGAATTATCCAAGAAAATCATGCTATAAATAATGAATGATACTTCAATGCAGCAGATAGGGGTTCAGATGCATTAAAATAGCTAAAGATCTACAGTTCAGTCCAATCCACTTGGAAAAGGTCTTACTGATTTAAAGCAGACTTACATATTAACAAAATTATCCTGATTTCAATGCTTATCAAAATTACTCCAGCTGTGTAAGACAGAAAAGAATTAAAGCAAACTCAGACAATTAGATACATCAGTGGCCCAGAAATTTTCATTTTTGGCAGAAGACCTACATCCTGCAAAGGGTAAAAAGCTTGCTTCTGCAAATGCTCTGTTGCCGCCTTGTTTTTGAAAAAGATCACAAAGAAAGGCCATTTTCAGTGAAATGGCAACTCTTTAGAGACAAAAACAAGAGCACACCAGGAATAAACATTTCCAGAGTTTTGAGGCAGCACAGAGAAAAGTTGTATTGAGCCAGGGGGATCAAACTTGCTCTATTCAGGCAAAAGTTGATGTGAAAGCAGTTTTCTGAGAGAACTAAACTCCTCATAAAGAAAAATACTTTGGAAAATATGCAACAAAGACTACAGAGTCATAAAGATGAAGAAATTGGACATTTCTATGAAACTTCAGTCCACTTTATCAGGCCTATAAGTGAGGAGATGGGTTGCACTTCACAGGCACTTGTGCTGCAATAAACTGAAAACAACCCTTTGGGGCTTTGGGTTGTCGTAACAGACTCACACAACTGCAATACTCTTCTGGAATCTAAGAATGTGCCTCTAAACAGATTGGCAGCACATAAATCTAAAGAAAGAAATACTTCTCATTCTCATTTTTTATTTCACGAAGAATCACAATGAAAACTTCTGTTTTTCTTGTGTAGAAAAGCAATTTCCAAATCAGAATACAGTGGTCCTTGGTTAACAATCACTCTTTCAGTGACAATTCACTGCCTTGAATGAGCGGTTCATAAGACCAGTCATCAAAATTCTGGCTGTCAGTTTCCCTGAAGTCATGTGATCATGATCCAGGTGCTCAGTAAGCGGTCTGGATTTCCAACCATCATAGCCTCCCACAATCATGTGACTGCAATTTGTCAGCTTTCCCCCAAGCAAAGAAAATGGGGAGGCAATCAGGAAGTTGAAAGGTACAGTCATGTGAAGTTCTCTCTTAACAAGCTGTGATAATTCTCTCACAACAGTAACAGGGGACTGACAGAATTGCTAATGACAGAAATAATAATTCTGATTACAATTACCATTAATAAGCGAGGACTACCTATTTATATATTTCACTCAGGTAGATACCAACATCATTTAAAAAATAATAATTTAACTGAATGGAGTTGGTGGGCTGTAATGGTCTGCATCCAACACAATGGAAGTAATTGTCCTGCAATCTTCAACTCCTACACTGCAAAAACATATGGACTACTCTACTCGACTCGGGTAAAGTTATACATGCAATTTACATAGACTTCTGCAAAGCCTTTTATTCAATGGTACATGATGAATTACTGTTAAAACTAAACTCTTACAGCATTTCCTGATCCCTTCATAAATGGATTACTGCGTTCCTGTCAAACAGACAACAAATAGTAAAAATAAGGAGTGTTATATCAAACCCTGCTCCAGTTAACAGCGGTGTCCCCCAAGGCAGTGTTCTAGGACACACATTCTTTACACTCTATATAAATGGCCTTTGCGATCACCTTATAAGCAATTGTGTCCTTTTTGCAGATGATGTAAAACCATTCAATACCACCGACGATGCTACTCTCCTTCAAAGTAACCTTGATCTGAATGGTCAAACAATTGGCAACTCCAATCTTGACCAACAAATGCTCTGTCCTACACATTGATAAAAAAAGTCAGTACACCAAATACAAACTAGGCAGATATGACCTTGTTGATGATCTTCACTCTGTCAAGGACGTTGGAGTTCTCATATCAAATGATGTAAGCGCTGGAGCTCACTGTAACAACATTGCCAAAAAGGCATTAAGAGTTATAAATCTAATCTTACGAAGCTTCTCCTCCGGAAATATCAAATTGCTAATTAGAGCATACAAAACTTTTGCTAGACCAATACTCAAATACAGTTCTTCAGTCTGGAATCCGCACTGTATATCGGACATTAATACAGTTGAGCGAGTCCAGAAGTATTTCACAAGAAGAGTATTACACTCCTCTGCTTGCAACATAATACCCTATATCACCAGGCTTGAGATTTTGGGCTTGGACAACCTTGAACTATGCCACTTATGGTTAGACTTAAGTGTAGCACACAAAATTATTTGTTACAATGTCCTACCAGTCAATGACAACTTCAGCTTCAACCATAACAACACAAGAGCACACAACAGATACAAACTCAATGTTAACTGCTCCAAACTTGATTGCAGAAA
>BHFT01006764.1:0-42020 GCA_004320025.1 Laticauda laticaudata | reverse complement strand
ACTCAGTTCCAAACCATAAAGAGGGAGGGTTCTGCATCCAGATGTTTTCTATCTGAAATAAACCAAAGGCTGCAAAGTGAAGGAGAGAATTCATGACTGGTTCAATGCCTATGGAAATTCTCAATCATCCAGGTTTATTAGTATTGTTAGCATATGGCCTTGTTACAGTACAGAGTACAGAACAGAGACCACAGTGCTATCGTAGAGTAGTAGTTTGGCTTGCCAAGGCACCAACCCTGTTATAGGAAATGCTTGTGCACTTCCAAGATGTGCCACAAGAGGGCGACCTGGCTTCATACCAGAGGAAAAGATGAGCAGCTTATTTTTTGGGATCACATAATGCCCCCTTCCTTCTGGAAGCTGCCTCACAAATGGGTGACACAACCAGGAAGATTCGGAGCCCTCAGGAATTTGATTGCCTGCATAGAACACCAGCTTGTCTCCCCATCAAAGTGGTACCTATCTATCTACTCACATAGAACATGCTTTTATCAGAGGTGGGATGCTACCGGTTTGGCCCAGTTCTATAGAACCGATAGAGCAGCAGTCACCAAATTGGTTTGCTGCAATTACCTTTTGGTTGTCTGTTTGGCCCGCCCGCCTGGGCTCTTGGCTGTCCTTTATTTCCTGCTTTTTCAACCTCAGCTGCTTGGCGTGGCACAGCTGAGGTTGAAAAAGCAGGAAAGAGGATTTTCAAAGCTGTGCACCCCACACAGTGCTTGTCAGATGTCTGGGCAGCACAGCTGATGTTTTTTTGTAAATGCTGCACACGTGCACACAGCTCACAAAATGCACTCTCACTGAACTGGTAGTAACACCAGTTGAATTCCACCCCGGCTTTCATACTGTTAGCTTGACAGAAGCTAAAGCAAGTGACAGGAGCTCACCCTGTCATGCAAAACTAGGGCTCAAACCATGAGAACTAAAACCATCATTAACCCACTGAGCCATTGTGCCTCTGGATCATCCAAGTCATGGCTATCCCAAAGGTGCTTTTCAAAAGGACAACTGGATTTTCTTTGTTTTTTTTTTCCTGAAAATGTTTTGCTTCTCATCCAAGAAGCTTCTGAAGAACTGAAGCTTCTTGGATGAGAAGCAAAATGTTCTCAAGAAGAAAAGTGATAAAATCCAGTTGCCTTTTGAAAAGTATCTTTGTAATATCATGATTGGCTCTAAGATTTATTCAGTAGTTTTACCAACTGAAAAATACAAGCTCCATTCTCCTTTGCAAGGACAACAAAGGAAGACCCAGCTGATCAGCTGGGACTCAGGAGGCAGATAATAGATGGGCGTGGGGCCAGTCAGAGGTGGGATTATCTGGTTCTCTGAACTACTCAAAATTTCTGCTACTGGTTCCTCAGAACTGGTCAGAACCTGCTGAATACCACCTCTGTTTGTATGTATTTAAGCAGAAAATTAGTAGCTGTTATGGTTCAAATATTTACAGTTTCTGCCCTGAAGGAGGAAATAAATCTAGAATCTGGGCTTTGTATAGAGAAATATTCAGATCAGGCATCAGGCAAAACATACCATAAGACTTCTGGATTCCTTTCCAAATATTCCCCATTTCCTCTTCCTTTTCAGTTTCATGCTTTCCTTCAAACCCGCCAGTTTTATAATCATTCCATTGATGGGGTATATTTTGATGAGAATGGAGAGCCGGCAGTTGACTTGTACATTGTGAACTGGATGGTTTACAACAACAAGTCTGTCATCAGGATGAAATCTGGGCATCTAGAAAGACAGGGCATTCAGGATTCCAAACTGGTGATTGACCAGAACAATATTGCTCAGATGGAAAAAATGAATAAGGTGAAAAAAACCTCTTTATTTCACTCTTTCTGACATTCTCCCAATGGGGTGATAGTGGTTTCAAGGACTGTGTCAACTCAGCAATATTTCTCTGGTCTTTTGGAGTTGACAGCAGAAAGGGAGCGGGGGAAGAAGTGCATTCCTTAAATGCTTATAGATAATTTCTAGCCAACTAAAGCTTCTGGAGTGCAAGATTATTTCTGGAGAGCACGATTGACGACTCTTGGCTATGGATGTGTTCCATTGGAGAAGATACATCCAGGGGGTGCAGGGAAGACTAGGGTCAAGGGGGAAATGAATGATGTGTCTCAGAGTCAACTGCATCCAGGTAATGCTGACATGTTCACTCCTAATAAATCTTGTTTGTTTGTTTTTACTCTGAGAGATGCATGCTAGAGACTCATGATTTGAATGGGGGTGGGTAACAGATAATCAGAGTTGGAAGGTATCTTATAGGTCATCTAGCCCAACCCCCCACCCAAGCAGGAAATTCTACACCATTTCTGACAAATGGCAGTCCAATCTCTTCTTGAAAGTCTCAAGTGATGGTGCTCCCACAACTTTTGAGGGCAAGCTGTTCCATTGGTTCTCACTGTCAGAAAGTTTCTCCTAATTTCTAGGTTGGATCTCTCCTTGTTCAGTTTCCATACATTATTCCTTGTCTGGCCTTTGGGTACTTTGGAAAATAGCTTGATTCCCTTCTCTCTGTGGCAGCCCCTCAGATATTGGGACATTGCTATCATCTCTCCCCTGGCCCTTCTCTTTACTTCAGGCCCAGTTCCTGCAACAGTTCATCGTATGTTTCAGTCTCAGTCCCCTAATCATCCTGGTTGCTCTTCTCTGTGCTTTTTCTAGAGCCTCAAAATCTTTTTTATAATGTGGTGAACAAATGCAGGATGCTGGAGCCCTGACAGCCTGCTGATTTCACTTCAGAAATTTCATCTTTCTCTTGACCTTTCCTTGAAGAAGTCAGTGTCAGCATTCCAACAAACTCCAAACCAATCTAAACTAATCTAATTAAAAAACTTGTGTGTGTTCTCGTCTGTAGATGGGGGAATACATTGGCGAGTAGCCTGAAGATTATTCTTTAGTGAGGTTGTTGATCCTTTCCTATTTTTCTTTAAATAAATTAATTCTATCTCTCCCTCCTCAGCCCCTGCCTCCTTCTAGGTGTGTGGAAAGTTGCCATCCCGGATTCAGGAAGGTAGCTCAGGAAGGGAGGCCCATTTGCTGCTATGATTGCATTCCTTGTGCAGAAGGAACCATCTCTACCCAAGAAGGTGGGTGACATTGGGGACCTCAAATAGGCAGGTGTTCTTCAATATAATTTTAAAGGTGTCATTGCAGGATGTAAGCTGTTCTAAGTAAAGCTGCCATTTGCAATTGACTGGATGTGATTTAGTCAACGCCAATAATATTCAAGTGGTGTTCCAGATGTTTTGGACACTGATTACTGTTTGTGCTATCTTTGCTTTCTTTTGCCACAGTTGTTGTACTTCTATTTGCAGGTCTTTATATTTTGTGGTTCTCTCCCATTTCCCTTTTTCTGTACTGCTATACTACATCTGTTATTCAGACTTTTTGTCTTTCTTATCAACAATTGTTAAGTCTGGGCTATGTGGCTATTTGAATTCTATACACTTTAACTTCTTCATTTTATATTTCTACTTTCTCTATTTTATGGTCCCACCAGTTCTTGCTGGTGGGCAAATGGTATTTCTTGCAGATCTTCCAGTAGTAATTGCAACAGCATTTAGACTTATATACTGCTTTACAGTGCTTTTATAGCCCTCTCTAAGCACTTTACAGAGTCAGCCTACTGCCCCCAACAATCTGGGTCCTCATTTTACCCAGCTTGAATGGATGGAAGGCTGAGTCAACCTTGAGCCTGGTGAGATTTGATCTGCCAAAGTGCAGGCAGCCAGCTGTCAGCAGAAGTAGCCTCCAGTATGGCATTCTAACCACTGTGCCACTGTGACTCTTAACCATTGTTGCTATTTTGTCATGCCATTGCTCGTTGTTAATCTGGGTGATCTTGCAGCAGCTAACCAGATGGTCCATTGTTTCTTCAGCTTCTTTGCTGAGGCATCATTTGCTGTCTGTTGCTATCTTCACAATTCTGGTTTTGAATGCTTTGGGGTTTTTTTAAAAGTTGCCCCCTGATCTCTTTGAGTTGAGTTACCCCCCCATCTCTTCAAATATCCTGCTTATAACCATTGCCAGGTCTTGCTGTTATCTGCTCTCTCTCTCTCTCTCTCTCTCTCTCTCTCTCTCTCTCTCTCTCTCTCTCTCTCTCTCTCTCTGTGTGTGTGTGTATTGGCCATGTCTCTTTTCTATTTTTCATTTGGTCTTTCCTGTAGGCCAGTTTGGTCTTTCAAATTACTTAGTAAGCCTTCATATGTACTAGCTTTAGTGCATCTTCTTCATTATTGTTCAGATAATTTTTCAAATGTCCTTTTTCCCTCTTCAACCATCTATTGTAACATTCCATGCCTACCTATGCTCATTTGTAAGTAGAGCCCATCAATATTGCTTTCAACTGTTGGGGGGGGTGGAATCTAGTCCAATTCCAAGTTGGGAAAAGGCACTGGAAATAAAATGGAGGCTGACTGGAAAGAAGGTTTCTGTTTATTGATGAGAAGAACCAACAACAGCATGTAGTTCTGGGACAGCTGACAAATTGGTTTGATGAGTACATGGGTTTTATAGGGTTCTGAGATGCTGCAGGAGGTTGTGCAATGTCATGAGCCTTGTGCCTTTTGCTATTCTAATGGTGGTGGGTTAATCCTATTATGTCCTAAAAGTCATGCCCTGCCCTTCTTAACCCCACCAGCTGGAGCTGACGGTGTTTTGTTTGTGAATGGATTGGCCCAGTCTTTCTTAATGGGCACAAAATATCCATCTCTAAAGACTTCAGGCATCTGCTGGAGGTTATTAAGAAAGACTGGATCTGCTTTCTGCCTTTAAGAACATGCTTCTCCATTTCTCCTTTGAGGAAATATAATATTCTGCCTCTTTTAATATTCCCCCCAATATTTCATTCTTTCATCCTACAATTCACTCTTTGTGCCAATAATTATTTCCTTTTTTTAAAAAAGGAAATTATTATTTTTTTAAAAAAACAAGAAAAATTATTTCCTTTTTTTAAAAAACAAGTTTTTATTAGTTTATTAAATAGCACACAAAGAAAATGCAAAAGTAAATAGTAGGGAAAATAGGAAGGGAAAGGTGAGGGAAAGAAAAGAGGGAAAAGAAAAAAAGGCATTGACTTTCGATTCTCTTTGGTGCAGTAGAATAAGGCATTAACATCAAATCTCAACTTTTTACTTTTACATAATAGTAAAAATAGTGTATATAATAGTGTAAACGAGCCATTTCTATTGCAACAAATCTATCTAATTGGTAAAACCCAAAGTTTCATTTTTTTCCACCTTAAGCACAAAGGCCAGAAGTGGTTTCCAAGTAGAAACAACACTATTTGTATGTTTTTCTTTGAGCAAAACAGTCAATTTAGCCACCTCTGCTAACTCCATCAATTTTTGCAGCCATTCATCCATTTGTGGGGATGAAAGTGATCTTCCATTTCAGTGCATGCCATCAACGTATATAATATGATATCAAAGTTAAATTTTTTGCAACTTTATTATTTCCAGTGCTTCCTTGATTTTCCTTGCCTCTAGATGATTTTTCTTGATCTGTTTTTTTTTAATCTTCCTATTTTTCAGCTTCTTTTTTTTAATCTGTTTTAGCTCACTTATACCTGATCTTAGCATGCTGATTTATTTTCCAGGCTGATCTTCCATTTGAATTTTATTTATTTATTTATTTGATTTAATTTGATTTGATTTGATTTGTCAAGCGCTTACAAGATAATAGGTATAAGTATAAACATGAGTAAGAATACAGGAAATAGGTACAATAAATGGGGACAATAGGACAGGGACAGTAGGCACAATTGGAAACTTATGCACGCCCCTTACAGACCTCTTAGGAATGGGTGAGGTCAATTGTGGATAGTTTAAGGTTAAAGAAGTGGGGGTTAGAGGATGCAACAATAGAATCAGGTAGTGCATTCCAGGCACTGACCACTCTGTTACTGATGCATACTTTCTGCAATCAAGTTTGGAGCAGTTTACATTCTATCTGTTGTGTGCTCTTGTATAGTTGTGGTTGAAGCAGAAGCTGAAGCTGAATTGTGCACTCTGCAGAGTTTGCTGCAGGGGAAATACCTTATCTAGCATGGAGCATTCTGCCTCTTCATTCTTGCAGCCTCTCTGTCAACAACATTCATTCTTTACTAATTTTATGCAAATAATAGCTTCAGTAAAAGGTGAAAGAACCAGTGGTAATATTCTTGCTCTTTTCAGATTCTGAAAAATGCACCCCTTGTCCAGAAGACCAATATCCAAATATCAGTCAAGATCGTTGTATGCCTAAGATTAAAACCTTCCTAAGTTATCAAGAATATTTAGGGGTCATGCTGATTTCCATTGCCGTGTTCCTATCTTTAACCACAGCCTTTGTTTTGAGGATCTTCATTAAATTCCTAGACACTCCAATCATCAAAGCCAATAACAGAGACCTTTCCTACATTCTCCTGGTCTCCCTCCTGCTTTCCTTCCTTACTCCCTTCCTCTTCATTGGCCAGCCAAGGAGAGCCACCTGCCTTCTCCAACAGATAATCTTCAGCATCATCTTCTCAGTTGCCATTTCTTCCGTTTTGGCAAAAACAATCATGGTGGTACTGATTTTCTTAGCCACAAAACCAGGGAATAAAGTTCAGAAATGGCTGGGGAAGAGCTTGTCCAACTCTATTATCCTTTCTTGCTCTGGTCTTCAAATTGTCATTTGCAGCAGCTGGCTTGGCACTTCTCCCCCGTTTCCTGACTCTGACCCACACTCTCAACCCGGAGAAATCATCCTACAATGCAATGAAGGATCCGTCACCATGTTTTATTGTGCTCTTGGCTATATGGGATTCCTGGCTGCCATCTGTTTCACAGTAGCTTTCCTGGCCAGGAATCTTCCTGGTGCCTTCAATGAAGCCAAGCTGATCACCTTCAGTATGCTAGTCTTTTGCAGCATCTGGGTCTCCTTCATGCCCACCTATCTCAGTACCAAAGGGAAGTACATGGTAGCTGTGCAGGTCACCTCCATCTTGGCCTCCAGTGCTGGCCTTCTAGGCTGTATCTTTTTCCCCAAATGCTACATTATTATTTTGAGACCAGACCTCAATACTAAGGAACAACTAATCATGAAAGCTAAAAAAGAAACATGATTCCAATAAGTGGTTCATATGTCACAAACAGCAAAAAGAACTCTTTGTCTTCTCCCTACTTCTGTCCCTTGTGCCCATTCAATGGTTTGGATTTATCAAGAAATTCCTCAATTAAAAGAACTTGTTTCATTTTCTTGCCATCTGAAAAACATCTAAAATTGTTTATTACTTTTGTTTCCTAGCCACTACTGTGTGATTTAGTAATTAAACATTAAATTTAATAATAAAACTGTGACAGGTAGATAATAGCAGTGGTGGGATTCAATTTTTTTTTTACTACTGGTTCTGTGGGCGTGGCTTGGTGGGTGTGGTGTGGCTTGGTGGGCATGGCTTGGAGGGTGTACAGGGGAAGGATACTGCAAAATCTCCATTCCCTCCCCACCCCACTAACCTGCTTTCCAGCTCTGTTCTCCTGTTCAGGGCAACAAAACAAGACCCAGCCAATCAGCTGGGACTCAGGAGGCAGAGAATAGATGGGGGTGGGGCCAGTCAGAGGTGGTATTTGCCNNGTTCTCTGAACTACTCAAAATGACCACTACCGGTTCTCTAGAACTGGTGAGAACCTGCTGAATACCACTTCTGGATAATAGGTACAGTAGATAGAAAGTTTTCTGACCAAGTCTTCCTGAAACAGTAACAATCACACACTGCTCCCAAAAATCTTTTGTTTTATTTCAATGGCTATGAATTATATGCATTCATAGCCCGTAATAAGTCCCAAACTATTTATGAATAGTCCAAAAGAAGTCTGTGCCACAGTCTTTCAGGATAAAGATGATAAGCACCCACCTTATCTCCCTTGAAACACTGCCAACTACTAAATTGCCAATTAGCTGTACAAGGCCAAATGGACCACAAAGTCAACACAGAACTTGAGAGTTTAAACCAACCAGAATGAACAAAGTTTCTTCCTGCAAAGGCTCATGTCTCTTTGCTCCTCCTTTATGTCTTATGGGAAGGGACAATCATCTCCAAGCCTTACTCCTGAGTCACCTCTTCTGTCTTAACTATTCTTGCCTTCTGGCAGTTCTGCACAAGAGCGCTGGGAACTGGCTCCCCCTGTTCCTCTGCCTCACTGATGTCAGATTCTGGGGGCTCTGGAGTCCACACATAATTCTCAGATAGCACTAGTCCCATCTCTGTGTAGGACACAGATCCCTTGTCCGAGCCATTCCCAGATTCCAGAACTGGCCCATGTTCCTCCCCACTGTCCGACTCTGCTGCTACCTCCGCAGGCTGTTGATGGACCACAACAGAAAGATAGAATTCTCAAGGACCTTAAATCCTGTTCACAATTTAATGAACTCTCTTTTCATGTTGATGTTGTAGTCCTGATTCAGAACAGTCCCAATGAGCTGTGGATGGGAAGGGATGAGATATAGGGCCATCCACCAAACAAATGCATTCTAATAACAAATTTTATTAGAGGGTATTCTGACCCAGACCCTTTTCCAATTAAACAAACACAAGCCAAAGGGAACAGAGACCTTCTTATGAATCCCCAGTTAAAAGGCTGCTGAAAACTAATTAACTTTGATAAACACGAGCCTCACCAAAACTGTGCGAGGCCACCAAGAATAACATATAAGGTTACCTAGAAATATTTTGCAAGACAAGAGTTTTCAAATACCAACTAAAGGCCCTGTCACACTGCCCAACGGATGCAAAACGTTTGTAAAAAGGACACCGCGGACGAGCAAAATGTTCCATCCGTTGTTATCCGCTCTCAAAAGGGGCAAAAATTTGCATAACCAGAGCGGATAACATAAGCACGGAAAGGAACGGACGGAGGGAGGACACAGGGGCGGACATGACACAGCCGGATGGCAGAGGGAAAGCCTAGGAGGATGGAAGCGGGATGAAAGCAGATGGCACATCCTGGTAGCTTCCGGGGGGCCTCAGCAAAGCGGGCACGCGGAAACGGATACAGAGGGTCGGGGTGCATGACGTGGACGCACCGAAAGTGATGAGCGGATTGCAACCGCGTGTAGAGTCAGTGCTCCGGGGAAGCGATGAGTAGCAGGATGCAGCAGCGGAAGCCTAGCCAGATGCACCGCGGAAGGCCTAGCGAGATGCTAGCGGTTACACTGCACATGCCTCGGGGGATTTATATGTCGTCAGCCCTGGGCGAATATAAGGAGAAGGCACTCTCAGAAGCAGGTCATAGGCGAATATCGCAGAGAAGAAGACCCTGAGCATTGCCCAGAACATCTCGAGTGCCTTGCTCCAGCCTCTACCCCTGGCCAGCTTGCTGTCTGCCAGCATTGGTGGCCTGCCTGCCTGCCAGCCTTGGTGCCATGCCTGCCAGCCTCCTCGCCGCTGCCGCCTCCACTGCAGGCCAGCAACAGGCCTACAACTGAGGGAAGAAGAAGAAAGCCTCAGCCCATCTGCTGCCAGCCCTGGCTAAGGGGGACAGGGTGCCCACGCCTCAAGCTGCCACATCTGGATGCCTCACATCTGCTTTCTCGCTGGGCGCTTCCCTGTAGCGACGGTGCATATGGCTCGTTCTGCGGCTGGCGGGCTTCCTGCTGCTGCTCTGGCGTTCTGGAGGGCTGATCGATGATGGTTTATGCGCGCGGTGGTGTTTATCGCTGCGTGCTTACTCTGCTAGATAGCTGCTTCCTGGCGGTGTGACTTCTGCTCAGCGCTTATCTGCCGAGGCTGTCACCTAGCGGTGGTGCTTCTGAGCTGGGTTGCTTACTCTGGTTGAAGCTGCTCCTCGCTTCCCTGCTGGTGACGTGCTTCAGTCTTACTCCTACCTGCGAGCTGCGTGGGACGGCGCCTACTGGACTTGGGCCTTCGACTCTGCTCGGGTCGACTGGCTCATGGCTCCTGGATAGCTTCGCTCATCCTGCTCGTCCTGCTGGTCCGTGCTCGTTGCTACTCCTGGCGATCCTGCTGGGCTACACTGGTGCTTACTACCTGGGGCTGGTCTGCTTCCTGATAGCGACTCTCCTGGTGCCTCGCTGCGCGTCTGGTCTCTGTAGTGCTTGCTGCTGAGATGATGATTGAATATGATTATCTGCTGCTGATGGGCTGCGTGCTCCGAGTGAGATGATGATCCTGTGTTGCTGCTAGGTGGGGTGTGTGGGATGAGCGACGCCCTACAGACCGTGAAGCCCCTCTGATGGAGGGCCCATCTCGGTCCTGCCCAAAAGGGAGGAAGAGGCATATCGGGAACCGGCGAGAGGAGGCATACTCCATTGAGAGGAACATGAGGATCGAGTGTGTGGCAGGGCTGAGCAGATGAATGACCTTGTTTCTTTTGGCGGAAGGGACAACCGAGCTCACAGGGACACCAAAAGGAAGCAGGCTGCTTGGAGAGCAGAAGGCAGAGAGTCTGGCTAACATCGGATGTGCTCCCGGTCTGGTGGAAGCACATGTCACACCTAGTACGGGAAGCTGCACCTCAAGAGCATCTGCCAGCAACAGTTAAGTCTGACGGACAAGAAGACCTACGTCATGATCAGGTGGCAGCTTCTGGAGCGTTGAGATCCGCCACCAGGGGCAGCAGCAGCCGCCTCTAACTGATCCTCCTCTCTTGGCAGCCTCGCTGAAGAGCAGTCCTCTCGGGCCGAGAGTAAGCTCCTGTCTCCAGGCAGGTTTGCTTGTGTCGTCCCAACGGTGGAAGAAACCACGGACAGCGTGTTTTTCACACATGGTGGATGGCGCGTAGAGGATCCCTGGTGGACAGTGGGAGAAAGGAGACGGCAGACGTCCAGCCACAGCCCAACCCGCATCCACCCCAGCTCCACTCCACACAGAAAGGCTACGAGAGCCAGCACAGGAGGGGCAAGAGCCAAACTGTCGCCTGCTGGAGAATCAGGGACACCATCGTGGACGGCAGCATAGCATTCTCTCTCAGCTTGGTCCTAACTGATAATCCTGCAATCTACCACTACCGCCAAAGCGCCTTCTCACCTCTGTCCAACAGACCCTCGACGGAGCATGGCGGAACCAAGCCAGTACCAGTGTGAACGGACCGGATCACACAACCGAGCTGCTTTCAACAACCCTCCAGAACCCAGAGAAGGAAGCTGCCTCCCACTCCCAGTCGCAGGATCTGCTCCTCCACCCAGGTGAATTCCCCTCCCCATTCAGGCTTTTCCACAGGCCCTCACCTACCAGGGCTGAACTGCTACCCGGAGGAGGTCCGCACAGCCACTCAGCACAAGCCCTCGCCAGTCCAGCGCACAGAAGTACAGCGGACTGACACGTTGGCCACGCGACCGTTTCCACTGCTGCACCAATGCCACAGATGCCGACCACTGCGCACAGAATGCTACCAGAATTGCACGCCACGTGTCCTCACACACACATGCAGACCAAGACAGCGCCCAATTAAAAGCTGGCTACTTCCTCCGACCCCACGAGCCAAGCCCGGCCTCAGATACATCTGTCCTCGGGTACTTGGGGCTGCACACCCCACTTGGCCTGGAGGGAAGGAGCCTCGTTCAACATCACGGGGCTGCAGCCAGCTGTCCGAGAGCTTCCCTCAACACCGTCACCATGTTGTCCTCTCGGGCCACAGGGCTACCGAGCCAATGGGACCGCTTCAGGACCAGCATCCAGGCCAACTCAGACCAGCCTCCACAGCACCTTGGACCCTTCACCCCTGGAGAGCTGGGGGCAAGCCTCCGCGTGACCAACAAGCAGTTGCCAGAGAACTGGGTGGCTACTGTAGACTTTTAGTTTGGAACCTATGACTTGGGTCATGTTTTTACTTTTAGACAGCTTGTTTGATTAATAAAGTCTATCTTATTACTGATCACACACTTGCTTCGCTTTTTAATTTCTTGTAAAATATTTAAGTCTTGGTGCGAAACTTTTAGAAATGGTTTAAGCTTTGCATGCTTTTGTAGGGATGGTAAGGATAGCATGTGGGATGGGCAGGGATACCTGTTGGATGGGTTCAATTAGCTGTGGCAGATGGGCCAGGGGAGTACCTTTGGGGAATTAGGTCCAAGGATATGGCTGTGGATAGGGATAAACCTTCCTGTTTACAAGCATAGTCGGGATTGTAATGGAGTCACACTCCCAAGGTAGGCAACACCTTAATGGCCCTTCATTATAATAACCAATGTAATCAATTCATATAACACACATATGTCAATATAAAACACAACTCTTTATTAAATGCGTATCGCTCGTTCATATGTAGCCCGCCCCCAACATTACATGCGCACAATTCTCTCAAGTGTGATGAGACCAGGCTGAAGGAAGCAT
Source organism: Laticauda laticaudata (assembly GCA_004320025.1). Lineage (NCBI taxonomy): Eukaryota > Metazoa > Chordata > Lepidosauria > Squamata > Elapidae > Laticauda > Laticauda laticaudata. The sequence goes on along the minus strand of BHFT01006764.1, from coordinate 29,704 downwards.
TACATTAATCATCTATTTCCATCCTGTCTGTGCCACTCGATGCCACTGCTCCAAGTGGAGAGTTGCCACCAAATGTTTCAGGAGGTTTAGAGCTGCTTCTTCCCTTCATGCTGAGATGTTTGGGATTGCACATCCGAGTCAGATGTATATTCTTCAGTGGTATATTTATCTATCAGGTTTCGCCCTGTGCCTTCCATTCTCCCCAGGCTCCATGTCCCCATTTGGCCTTGGTTGGACGTTCACGAGCAGCCTGTTCGTGCCAAGACTGGGTAGCGGGATGCGCATCGGAGCATTTGGTGCACGGATGCAGCATGAGCTTCACGATTCCTCCTCACACGGTCAGGTCTGGGGTGATGCCTGCAGATGGTGAAGAGTACCTGGAATCCGCTGTTCGAGTCAGGGATGCCAAAGGCGTGTCTCATCACTCTCCGCCTTGCCTGGAAGCTTGTAGTTGAAGATCTCTCACGGGTGAGGAGTCTGGAAGTGTAGTGCTTCATGAAGGTAAGTGCTCTGAGGGAGAAGAGCATCAAGGTCCACCCACACGATTGAAGTAGGGCAACAATACTTGCGTGTCGTTGGGCAGGGGGTTTGGATCTGGGAAGCCCATAGATGAGGCTGCGTGTTCCAGCCCCCCTCCTTGAGATGAGCGGTTGTTGTATAACATGGCATGTGGAGACTCAGGGATACAGGCTCACTCTGAAGTGCTAGTCCATACCTAATGCGTTGCTCATCGACGGCTGTGCTGAAGCTGACGCCGTTGCCCTGAGCAAGTCGATGTCATGACTCTTGTACAGTGCAGCATCGACCATAGGCGAAAGAGGAACAAGTGCTGAAAGAAGCCCTTGTAGTTGAAATAAGTGGACTCCCGACTTTGGCTGAGAGCTTTGCAGGTCCACTGTGCTTGCCATCTATGGCTCACAACGGTGTGGGGGGAGGTTCCACTATATGATACCCACTGCTACCTTGCAACTTTCTTCCAGCCTTCTTCAGTGAAGGGGCCATGAGGAGCCGCCTTCCAGAGTATGTCTTCAATGATGGCCTGCCACCATTTCTCTGGACCACAATCGCCTGGATGGTGTTGTGTGGCACCCTCGCAGCCCGTAGTCTGATGGCTCCTGTAGGTGGTCCCTGAGGCAGAGTGGCGACAGAGTCAGTGCCACCTTGAGCCCAGGGTCCAGGCTGGGGAGGAATTTGGGTGCTCTGGTTTGGCTCATAGCCTGGTGTGTCAGCCACTGCACAACCTTCATCCAAACATTGGCCTGGACGGCAATCCTCATGAAGTTCTGGAATGCACGAGTGTCTTTCGTTCCTAGAGCTCGCAACCATCAGCTGTGTACAGTCCGTACTCCTGCTCTTCTCCCGATCCATCATTCGGACGCAGATGCTTCTTGGCCGCCTCCTTTCTACTTTGCTACCGTTAGTAAGTAGTTCAACAGAGGCTGTAGACTCGGCTTTCGGCACCTGTCTGGAAACAGAACCGATGGTGGCTACCAAAGGAGTTTTGTTACGGATTCCATGGTGGACATGAACTCGGATGCTTGGAAGAGCAAGAGGCATGATGAAAGGCTGCAATGAGGTCTGCACAGCTGGGCTGCCTGGTCTGAAAGTGAGATCCAAGGTTGAGTTGGCTCCCTCTTTTATAGGCAATATAGGTGTTTTCCACTAGTGTGTCCGCTTTGCATCCTCCAGGCATCCTCTAAACATGCCCTTAATTATCCAAAGATAGGCTACCACTCTTTGAACGTTTTTTTTCCCATTTTAAATGCTTTCTTTGCGTGCTGCATCTCCTTCATCTTTTCTCGCGTCTGTGCCTACTAAATGCCTGCATGTCGTGTCCGTACTCCGTTCCGCATTTCCCTCCCTGCGTCCTATGATTGCTGGAAGCAGATGCGAGTTTGCGCGGATGCACACGCGATGCCTTCGGATAATAGCGGATGCGTAACGGATTGCAGAACGGAATGTCCCCCATATGCCTAGTGGAGTGCAGAATGGACGATTGGACTATCATTTTACCGCTCAAAAGTTTTTGAAGCAGCTCAAAAACCTCTGAGTGGAATGAAAATATCCAATAGATGGGATGCTGGATGGATAGAAGTGGAAGCAAAAACGGAGGCAGTGAGTACAGAACGGAACCATCCGTTAACCAACGGATGGCAAGTGTTTTTCTCCGTTTTACATCCCCTTTCCATCCGTTGGTGCAGTGTGACAGGGGCTTAAGATACTGCAATTTCCATGAGGCTCGAGTTTCAAAATGTCTTTGCTTCCTGCAATGAATGTCTGATCCACAACTGGCTTTTATCTTCTTGAAGGAGGGGCCATTACCTTGCAGCCTTACTCCTGAGTTGCCCATGCTGCTGCAGTTGCTGTTTCATGCAAGTAGCCCTGCATGCATGCGCACTTGGCACAGGCTCCTTGGGAACCTCCTCATCACTGCTGCTCGCCTCCACAATCTCTGAAGGCAGCAGTCCACTCCCTAATGGTCCTGGCCCTTCATCTGAGTCCTTGCTCTCCTCAACCTGCTGGCTAACCACAACAGAGGGTATGATTAGTTTCCATTGACATTTTAGGTACACAGCTCACAGTTCTGGATGCCCGGAATTGTCTATGGACATTCTCAATCATTCAGGTCAAACATTAACTGGAGTTCCTTTATTTATTTCATTTATTTATTTAATTTGTTGAGCATGTATTAGATAACAGATATAAGTATAATCATGATTATTAAAATATGAAATACAAATGAGCAAAAGAGAACATCAGGACAGGGACGGTAGGCATGTTGGTGCGCTTATGCACACCTCTTAAAGACCTCTTAGGAATGGGGTGAGGTCAACAATAGACAACAGTATTATTAACAGTACTATTAACAGTAACAGTACTATTGAACAGAGGTCAACAATAGAATCCTTAGTTGTTGTTTTTTCTTGAAAACATTTTGCTTCTCACCTAAGGAGCTTCTGAAGAAATGGACAAGCTTCTTGGATGAGAAGCAAACATTTAAAAAAAAAACAAATAAAACCCAGTTAACTTTTGAAAAGCAACTTTGGGACAATGTCCAGAACTGTAGAAGGAAGTAGAATTATTGGACAAAAGTTAGAATTTTGCAAAGATTGAAGGTTACCAGTCCAAGCTAATCTGAATTGCCACCTTGGGTTGACCAGTTCCAAAATGGCGTTAAGGAGGAATATGATACATGCCCTCCAGAATATAGATTGTGCTTAATCACTGGATCTGATTTAGAGCTTTAGGTAAACATTGGAAATACCAGAAGCTGGTAGAGTTTTTAGTGCAAACACTTTGCAAATTGTTGTAGTTTGGTGTGGAATGCTAGTATCTACAGATGATGACTTTAGAGCAACCAACAATGAATTTTGCTTTAGGTAAATTTTTGGGGTTTTTTATTTCTTTCTTTGTTTGTTATTTCTTTAAGTAATAACATATCTGTGTATATACACTTTTCTCTGAAAATAACTAGTAAAAATATTATGAACAAGTACTTGGTATTTATGTTTTGTTTGGTTCTTTTGTTCCAAATTTTAATGAGTTCCCACTCATTTTCTGTCTTTTCTTTTATTGGCCTCTATTGACAAAATCAGAGATAGGAGAGGAAGTGCTTCCTTTCTTTGGTATCTGTCAAACTACAGGGTAAGAATTTGAAAAACTCAACCACAGCATTAATCAAATATTTATTGTCAATGCACAACATGTGTACAATGAAATTGAAAAGCATGAGATGAGTTATGTTCCCTCCAGCAATAATAGCATCCTTCACATATGTCCACTCTTTTTGAACTTGCCTCATGAGGTCACACATCTGTATATAAGAAACAGAATTTACTCTGAGGCTGCATTAATAGAGTGATAGAATCAAGATCCTGTGAAGTGTTATGTCAGATGGTGTTCCATTCAAAATCCTTAGGCTCCATTGGTATAGAGAAAAGAAACTTTTACTGGAAATCAATTCCATCAAAGGAATTCTAGTTCTGAGGATTTATGCGCGAAAAACACATATACAAAGTGATGGCAACATTCCCATCCACAATAGTTCAAATAGTCCATCCAATCAAGATATGTATAATGTCATATGGGGCATCTTCAAGTGGTGATGCAGTCATCTGGCCGTTGACCTTGACCTAGTTTGATAAAGAGCTGTCATTGCACAGTAAGCAAGTAAGTAAGCATAAACAATAAACTTTTCCCCCAAGATATACAGTTCATTGTTCCAGTGTCGGAGCATCCACAACTTCTGGAGGAAAGTTGTTCTACTGATTCATTGTTCTAATTGTCAGGACATTTTTGCTTATTCTAAGTTGTTTCTCTCCTTGATTAGTTTCCACCCATTGCTTCATGTCCTGCCCTCAGGTGCTTTGGGAGAATTGCTTGACTACCTCTTCTTTGGGGCAGCCCCTGAGATATTGGAAGACTGCTATAATGTCTCCCCCTAGTCCTTCTTTTCATTAGACTAGACATACCCAGTTCCTGCAACCGTTCTTCATATGTTTCAGCCTCCAGTCCTCTGTTCATCACCTTCCTTGATTTGCAGTAAGAGTTGCATGAGTAATTCTCCACTGGCTCCAGCACATGGGTTCACACAGACCTTAAGATTTCACACAGGTCATGCCAAGCCTTGCAATTATTAGAATGTCTGTGTTTTCTTCATTGCCTTCATGCCAAGGGATTCTTTTCCCCTCTGGAAACTGGCCTTGAAATAAACAACAGACTCAGGGGCAACATATAGTAATATTTACCAGCAGTAAAGTTAGTGCATAAATACATTTCGTGCCACTGGGAAGCTGGACTGAGCTTCCCAGCCAGCAGGTGTTGTGTTACTGTATTGACTCTGGTTCTACCACTGGGAAATCCTTTCTGGATTTCATATTCCTTAGAAAACCCACTGAAATGCAATCCTGTTTCACAAGACTCTGCTTCTCCTAAGGTGAAATAATCCCTCAGATCAGGAATGGACTGGCTGCTTCTGCTTCTCATGCTGCTCTTCCTGTTGCCACAGGCTACTTGCAGGATACTCAGTGCCAAATGCCTCTTGACTATCAGGAGAGATGCAGTAAACCCAATCAATCATTACAAGGCAGGAAACCATCTCATTACCGGGATCTTCTCTGCCACCAATCTTGCTAAACTTCAGCCATTTAGTTTTAATGCAAGTCCTTCTGCAAAATTTTATGGGTAAGTCATCCCACGGGTGATGGAGCTACATCATGGTCTGTGCTTTATATCTGACCTTGGCACAGTATTATTTTATGCATTTATCAAGCTGGTATTGTGTGAAACTGATTTCTTTTTACATCTCAATTGTTTACTAAATAATTGTTGAATTTAACTTTTCAGAAGAGAGAGTCTCATTGTTCAATAACTCGACGTTCCTATTTCGATATGTTTCTATTTTTTGTGAGTTTGCTCTTAAGTTACAGCACTGTTTTTTGTGGTTCTTTGTTTTCTTGCTGTCCTCTGTCCACATCTTACACTGCTAGGTTGCTTATCTTCTATCTTCTTTCCAGTTTTTGATTTCCTCACACAGCTGATGTAGGAAAGACCATAAAACTTTGATTTATTCATTTGATTTATTATTTGATTTGTCAATCGCTTACATGATAATAGGTATAAGTATAAACATGAGTAGGAATACAGGAAATAGGTACAAATAAATGGGGACAATAGGACAGGGATGGTAGGCATATGCATATTTTGCTCAGCAATTTCTGAGTTGTATTTCTCCCCCACTTTTAACTAAGCACAATGGGCAGAATTGCACAAAGCACACAAGTCCTGATTGCTCAATTAACTCATTTTCTGGGATTATCCAATGCATTTGGTTGCAAGCTAACTTAATAGGCCTGCTGCATACCACACACTAACCAACACAAACATGAAGTAAGATTCACCTTAACAAAGCTTTGCACACATTTTCTGAAATGCCACTTGAGATCTTTCATGCATCAAATTAAGTCTCTTGTATGAGCTAGCCAAATAAATTCCAAGATGGGCCAAAGCTAAGATCTTAGGAGGGAACTCAAAAGCTAATACAATCCTTTAGTTGTATCGAGGCCTAGAATCAAAATCATGTGAAGTATTAGTTCCGCTTTATAAAGCCTTAGCAAGACCACACCTGGAATACTGCATCCAGTTGGTTATCACATTACAAAAAAGATGTTGAGATTTTGGAAAAAGTTCAGAGAATAACAACTAAGAGGAACAAAGGCCTGGAGACTAAAACATATGAAGAACACTTGCAGGATCTGGGTTTGGTTCATCTAGAGAAAAGAAGAACTAGGGGTGACATAATAGCAGTAATCCAATATTTGAGGGGTTGCCACAAAGCACCAGAAGGCAGGACAAGAAACAATGGATGGAAACTAATCAAGGAGAGAAGCAACCTGGAACTAAAGTGTAACTTCCCAACAATGAGGACAATTAACCAGTGGAACAGCTTCCCTTCAGAAGTTGTGGGTGCTTCATCACTGGAGCTTTTTAAGAAGAGATTGGACAGTCACTTGTCTGAAATAGTATAGGATCTCCTCCTTGAGCAGGAAGTTGGGCTAGAAGATCTCCAAGGTCCCTTCCAGCTCTATTTTGATTATTTGACTTATTGGATTTATTAGATTTGAGCACCACCCAACTCCAAAATAGCTCTGGGCAGTTCACAATATCAACAGAGACAAACTGATAAAAACAGAATGTAAAACAAGATTGATGGAATAGATAAGCAAGATGACATCCAGTCACTTCATAAAATTCATCGACAAATGTGCAAAAATACATCCCACAAGTGACACTAAGTACATGAGTATTCTCAGGAAATCAAACCAAAGGAGCAAGGTGGAAATGCAAAGAAACATAGAAAGAGACCATAACCATTCATTTGAAGGTATACAAGAGCTAGTAATTCACTACAAATCTTATTGTAGTAATTCACAACAATAGTTTCCTTCTTCACATGGCTTTTCTCCTGATCTGTCTCATACACACACATTCCCACACAAGCCATTCATACGTTCAATGATAAATTGCTAAGTTCCCAAGGAATGACTGGACTGTGAGAATGCTGTTTCATAAGACCCAGAAAGGTAGAGAAATACCTGATCAGTACCAGGAAGCATTTTTGGGGCTAAGATACAGTCTTTGATTTACAATTGTCCAGGTTGCTTCAGTTCTAACAGAATAACAGAGTTGAAGGAATCTTTGAAGTCTTCTAGTCTTCTAGAATGCTGACACTACTATTATGTCATCCCTCGCTCTATTTTTCATGAAACTAGACATACCCATTTCCAGCAACTGTTCTTTGTATGTTTTAGCCTCCACTCCCTTAATCATCTTGGTTGCTCTCCTCTGCATCCTTCCTAGAATCATAGAGTCTAGAGTTCTGTTTTAATTCAACAATGCAGAGAAGTAGAATTTGGCAGGGATCCTTAATTCAGGAACCTTACTTTTCCTCAGTGCAGAATGATGACACAATGTGCATATATTTTCAGGGAAGGAGATGTGATGTACTGGAAAATTCTGTCCTTCCTTTTTGCCATTCAGGAGATCAACAAAGATTCCCATCTCTTACCCAACATCACTCTGGGATACAGCGTCCAAGACAATTTTAGAAATAGACGAATGACTATGGATGGTCTATTGGACTTGCTGTCAACTGGAGAGGCCAATGTTCCCAACTATCATTGTGGAAGGAAGAAAAACATACTAGTTTTCCTGGAAGAAGCTGATTCTGACATATCCATCCACATTGCTGCTATATTGGGGATATACAAAATAGCACAGGTATGTGAGTGGAAGCATAGTTTATTGTTTTCTTCATATGAGAGTTTTACTCAGAAATGTCTACAAATGCTGCATATTTATGGACTCATATTCCTAAACAAGACATACATATAACAAAAGAGTTGGAAGGGACCTTGGAGGTCTTCTAGTCTAGCCACCTGCTTGAGCACCCTATACCATTTCAGATAAATGGTTGTCCAGTCTTTTTGAAAGCCTCTAGTGATGGAGCACCCACAACTTCTGAAGGCAAACTGTTCTATAGGTTAACTGTTTAGGTTGCTAGAATCTTAGTTGCTTCTCTCCTTGTTAGTTTCCATCCGTTGTTTGATTTCAGTCCATGGTTTGATGTTCATTGATTGATGGGTGGATTGATTGATTGCATGACTTTAAGTTTTTGTTTTGTTTTGTTTTCTCCAAATGACCACACATCTAAATTTTCTCAATGGCAATCTATTCCTAATCTGATCTGTTTGGTCTTCCAACAGTGCACTCATTGATACTGCAACTGAGACCTTCTACCTTGTTGTCTTCTTCTCTTTCTTTCCACTCATCTTTCCCAGCATTAGAGTCCTAAAGTGACTGGTGGGAAGAGATGTAATGTCTAAGGGGAGTGAGCTGAGAATCAGTGTCCCTCAAGAGCAATCAACCAATGGAACAACTTGCCTTCAGAAGTTGTGGCTGCTCCATCACTTTCAAAGAGACTGGACAATTATTTATTTGAAATGATTCCTTTAAAACCAAGGTCCCTAATTTCACAGTAACAACTATCATGTTGAACCTAATACTCAGGCTGCCCTAAAGGCTAAAACAGAACCATATTTTTATTTTACACCCAGAAAACAATACCTCTCAGCCACTGAGTGAGCAAATATAATGGAATACTACAGAATTTATATTTGGGCAGATCTCAAATTATTCATCTTGACATTCACTGTCACTTCTCATAAGAAGAGGTGCCTGGCACAAGATACCAGGAGGCGAAGCTATTCAAAAGACTACAAGTTTATTTCATGCTAGCTCTCTATAAGAATCTGAACTACTAACAGTCAAGGCGAATTGGCAGTAGATAAGAATTCAATGAAATTCCAGGAGAGTTGAATTTACTGGAGATCGCTTGGGGGCATAAAGTAACTCATGCTTGACTCCTCCCTTGGGCTTAACCTGGTAATCTCCTACAAAAGTCTTGGATTTCCTCTCAATTTTAGCCTTTGTAATGTCCATTGATGAGATGCTTTTTTTTTAAAGCCTCCAGTGTTGAAGCATGCACAACTTTTGAAGACAATTTGTTCCACTGGTTTATTGTTCTTACTGTCAGGAAATGTCTCCTCAGTTCTAGGTTGCTTCTCTCCTTGATTAGTTTCCATACATTGCTTCTTGTCTTGCCTTCAGGTGTTGTATTGTCCCATTGTGTCCATCAAGTCATCCAGTCATTTTCTTTTTTCTTTATTCATATGTAAACATTTTGAATACAGTGTATTGTCAGGGCATATCATTTACAAAAGAAAAGAGAAGAAAAAAAGAAATTGTAACATAAATGCTAATAACAATAGCAGTGGTACAACAGAATGATTTTAACCAAACTTGTCTTTATGTTAGCTCATTTATAATCCTGTTGATTATATTGGCATACTTATAGTTATAAACCATCTTTATGGTGAATTTAAAACTAGACAGGAACTACAAAATCAAGGGGTGGACTTAGCTTGGTGGCTACACTTGCAAATGCAATCAAGGTATAAGAAAGATATGAAAACATGGGGTTTTTACAAAGAGCCTCCAGCACTTGATAAGATGTTATTAGGAACAGATGAAAAACTGATTTAAAAGATATATAATTACTTATTACATTATAAAATGGAAGAGGAACAAGTTAAAGAAACAATGATAGTATGGGCAAAAAACTTTGAGTATATTATAGAATTAGACAAATGGCAAAAACTTTGGGATAGGAACTACAAACTGACAATGGCTACTGCATAGAAGGAAAATCTCTATAAAATGTTTATGGGTGGCATTTGTCACCGGCAAGACTAGCAAAAAGTTTTGCAAAATATGTCCACCAAGTGCTTGAAGTGTAATCAGACCTCAGGTACTTATTATTATATGTGGTGGACATGTATGAAAGCAAGAAAATATTGGATGAAAATACATACATGGTTGGAAAAGATGATTAAGTAACATATAGATTTGAAACTAAGAAATATTTTTATGAGGCATAATACCAGAAAGCTATGATAAAGAGACTATATCCTTAATTTTATATGTGTTGACAGCAGCGAGAATTGTATTTGCACAATATTGGAAAAATGAGAACGCTCCATCAGATGAAGATATAATTTGGAAAATTTTGGACTATCCAGAGATGGATAGACTGACAATAAAAACGGAAGACAAAGGAGATACAGAATATTACTTAACATTGAATAGATTTTACAAGTGGTTAGGTAGAAATTAGATGAAGAAAGATAATTGCTATGTATGAATTAAACATCCAGTCATTTTCTTATGACTACTTTTTCAGTACCATATCATTAGGCATCGTTCTTCGGTTTTCTATTTCAGATCAGCTACACTTTTACTTCACCATCCATGAGTGATAAAACTCAGTTTCCTTTTTTCTCCCAGACCGTCCCCAAAGAAGGGGCCCAATACTTGGGCATTATTAAACTGCTCCAATACTTTCGGTGGACATTCACAGGGCTCTTTGCCGCTGACACTGATAATGGAGAACATTTCATTAGAACATTCACTCCTGTGCTGGCACAGAATGGCATCTGTGTTGTTTTCGCACAACCCTTTTTAATGAATACCAAGAATTTCAAATATCTGTTTTCTGTTTTCCACAAATGGAGGCAAATCAATGTATTTGTTTACTATGTAGAGTTTACATCTTTCATAAATGGAATACTTATTACCGATTATATATTTGAACGCTTGAGAAAACGTGTTCAAGAGAAAGTTTGGATCACAACAGCTTTATGGGACCTCGCTAAGGAGATAAAATATAGTGATTTCCCTTTCAGATATACCCACAGTATTTTTTCTTTTCTTATCCAGACAAAAAAATGGACCAGTTATGATGGTTTTAAATATTTCTACCATCTGATGAGGAAGTTCACTTATAAACATTTTCACTGTTCATATGCAAAGCCTGCCTTGTCTGTGAAAGGCTGGGCAAGGTGTTCAGAGAAAGAGAACCTGGAGACTCTGCCTCAAGAGAAAATTGAGAGGATCTTCTCGCTAGACAATTCTTTAATTTACAATGCCATATGGACAGTGGCCCGTGCCTTAAATACAGCCTATTCCTCCCTATCCCTGAGGACAATAAAGGCAAGAAAAGATATGCTGGAAGTTCAAAAGCTTCAGCCATGGCAGGTATTCCCTTCCCCGCCTTGTACAAAAGGTTGAACCCAGGGGTGGGCTTCAAAAATTTTATCAAAAGGTTCTCTGCCCAGTTGCTGGTGGGCATGGTCATGGGGCAGTGGTGGGATTCAACATTTTTTACTACCGGTTCTATGGGCGTGGCTTGGTGGGTGTGGCAGGGGAAAGGTACTGTAAACTCTTCAGTCAGAGGTGGTATTTGCCAGTTCTCCAAATGACTCAAAATGTCCACTACCAGTTCTCCAGAACTGGTCAGAACCTGCTGAATATCACTTGTCATGGGTATGTGTGGCCTAGTTGGCCTCCAGCACTACGGTGAGGGGGGCATTTTGTCTGTGAAATACCAGACAATAAGCCTTGCCTCTTAACCAATGCACTGCCCTATAGATTGATTATATCTACCCCAAATTCTGAAACCAAACACAAACATTCAAAACAAAACCATCTCTTTTGTACACAAAATGATTTGTAGGCACCATTAGAGATGCAGATGTGATATTTCCATGATTGAGATAACAAAACTGATAATGTATCTTCTACATTGTTCCATCTCCTCTCTGTAGCTCCACCCTTTCCTGAAGGACCCCCAGATCTACAATAATACCATGGACGGAATGTATGCGAATGGAAATGGAAATTTGATGGCTGACTTTGACATCCTGAGCTGGGTGTGGTTTCCTAATAGGTCAGCCACCAGAGTGAAATTTGGAAGTCTAGCAAGAGAGAAATCTGCAAGCATCAAATTCAGCATTAACAAGGAAGCCATTATGTGGTCCAAATGGAACAACCAGGTGAAGAATAACAAAATTACAAAGTTGAAAGGAATCTTGGAGGTATTTAGTAGCCTGCTCAAGCAGGAGAACCTATATCTGTGATGGTGAACCTATTGCACACGTGCCACAAGTGACACGCAGAGCCATTTGTGCTGGCACACGAGCTGTAGGCAAACTTACCTCACTGCATATGTGCGCGCCTCACAGATGATTTTTTTTTTAGTTGGTTTGAGGTCTTTTTCAGCCTCCCAGAGACTTGGAAAAAACTTCTGCTTTTCAGGAGAAATTATAGGCCTGTTTCATCACTTCCTGTAGTACTGGAAGTGATGAAACGGGCCTATAATTCATACTGAAAAGCCTTGCAAAGGCTTTTTCCAAGCCTCTGGGAGGCCAAAAAAGGCTTCAAACCATCCGAAAAATCAGCTGTGAAGCACAGCGCAGGAAATGGGGTGGTGGGAGGGGGGATTGCACATGCATGCGCAGGGGGCCTGGGGAGAGGGCACACACATTGCATTCTGGGTGCTGGCATGTAAGTGTGTACGCGCTGGTGCACATGCAATTTTTGGCACAGGAACTCCAAAAGGTCAGCAACCACTGGCCTATACCATTCCAGACAAGTAGCTATCTCTTTTTGAAAGCCTCCAGTGATGGAGCACCCACAGTTTTTGAAGGCAACCTGGGTCACTGATTAATTGTTCTGTCATAACATTTCTCCTTAGTTTTAGGTTGCTTCTTTCCTTAGTTACTTTCCAGCCATTGCTTCTTGTCCTGCCTTCAGGTGCTTTGGAGAATAGCTTGACTCCCTTTTCTTTGTGGCATCCCTTTAAATATTATGTCACTCCCAAGTCCTTCTTTTCACCAGACTAGACAAACAAAATTCCTGAAACTGTTCTTCATATATTTGAGCCTTCAGCCCTCAATCTTCTTTGCTGCTCTCCTCTTTCCAGTCTCAACATCTTTTTATAATATTGGAAGACTGCTGTCATATCATCCCTAGTCCTTTTGATCTGTATATAAGTTTCTCATGAAGGCAATGAGATTTTAAGAGCAGATTCCACAGCTTGTTTTGACTGACACAATCAAAAGGCTTTTTTTATATTTGATGAAGCACATACTGTCTTTTTCTTTGTGTTCTTTGGCTTCCTCAGTTATGTAGCATGCATCAGTAATAATGGAAGTGCATAAATATTCCTTTCATTCAGCATCAACAATGGGCAAGGTGTTTTCTAGACTCTAAGAAGGAAGTTTTGTGCCCAAAGACACAGGGAGAAATGACACAAGAATAAAAGGAAATGGAGGGAAGATTTAAGAGAAGGGAAGTAAAACTGCATTTGTTCATTTGGATGCATATAGATTCAACAAGTTGAAGCTGTGGCCAGAGATTTGATAGAAGAGATGCTGGGGAATTCTAGAATTTCCATTTCGTCTCAGAATAGTAATGATATAGTTGTTCCAGAGTTGCTTTGGCAATATTCCAGAAGTCATCTTACAAATGGGAAGCAGTTGGTACTGTTCCAAACAATAGGCCACCCCCAGAGTAGGTCTACTTTGTCCAGAATACCATGACTGGATTATCACAAATGCTTTCCAAGTTCAAGAATTACTTTCAAGAAAATTATTGGACCAACCGGGACTGGCCAGCTTAACATGGTCCTCAGGAGAAATGAATCTTCCAGAGTTTTCCAGAATATTCCATTTCTGGAATGGTCGGTTTTGCTCAACCTAGCAATAGCACTTAGATTTTATATACCACCCCATAGTGCTTCATAGCAGTCCCTGGGCAGTTTACAACATCAGCATATTGGGTGGTGCTGTAAAAAAAAAAACTGGCTCCTCATTTTGTGACCTTTGGAAGGATGGAAGGCTGAGTCAACCTTGAACCCATCAGGATCGAACTCCTGACTGTGGGCAGAGTTAGCTTACAATACTGCATTCTAACCACTGCTCCATCACAGCCTGTTCCTATTTTGTTGACTCCCTTCCAACTCTATGTCTCATTTCATGGTTGATCAGTTGTGCCGATGGTTCTAAATGCCAATTCCATTCATTGTCAGCCCTGGCCATACTCTCGATGTGTGGAGGCTTGTCAACCTGGATACTTCAAGGTAGTCCAGGAGGGAAAACCAAATTGCTGTTATGACTGCATCCCCTGTGCAGAAGGGAGCATCTCCACTCAAGAAGGTGGGTGACTTAAGAATCAAGTTAGTCTTTGGGAAAAGAATCAAAAGTTCCTAGAGATCTTTTCAATGAAGCATTTTTGTCATTGAGATATTATTTTGTCTCTTCTCTCCCTCTTCCTCTATTTATCTTCTTATGTTTTGGTCTTAACGGTCCTCCAGAGAAGGTAAAAAGGCAGGAAAAATCCTCCAGGAAACAAGACTTTTTGGCAAACAAAGCATGTCTTGCTTTAGACTCTACCCCTTCTTAACCCAGCTACCTTTTCTATCAGTTTTTGGTGACTTACTTGTGCAGGCAAGAATATACACAAACACACTGTCAGCGTTCCAACAAACTCACTCTAACTCAAGAAACTCCAACACAAGCATTTCTTCAAAGTTCCATTTTATTAGAGTTGTCGTATTGGCACATCTGGGAAAACCCAAGTCTGAGAGTTCCAGGTTTTCCCTTCCCCAAAAGAAAATCAAAGATTCATCCCCTGCACCCATAAGTCCATTATATGGTCCAATCAAACATTAGTCTCAACTGGAGACATTCCTCCGGACACTCTCCTCCAGGTGCAGGATAAGATGTCCTTGACTTTCTGAGAATGTTGTTGAGTCTAATGTTCTACTCACAGGGGTGGGATTCAAATTTTTTAACAACCAGTTCAGTGGGCATGGCTATGTGAGCATGGCCATGTGACTGAGTGGGTGTGGCTTTTTTTTTTTTCAGCACCCCACTCCCNGGTGTGGCTTTTTTTTTTTTCAGCACCCCACTCCCCATTATTATTATTTTTTGCCTCTTGGGCTTCAGGCAAGCCTCGGGGGGGTGTTTTTGCTCCCAGAAGTCTTCCCTGGGTCCCAGGAAGGCAAAAAAAAATGGAGTGCAGCACACACACACACACCACACATCCTTTTTGCCTCCTGAGCCCCAGGGAAATCTCCTGGATGAAGCAGGAAGACAGTGAGGGGAATCCCAGCACAACTGATCATCGGAACAGCTGATCATCAGGAGGGAGAGAAGAAAAACCTTAAGGAGTGATTGGGGGGGGACAAAAGAGTCAGTGATGTCGGGCATATGCGTGATGTTGCACATGCGCAATAAGAACTGACTGGGAGAAGCACATGCGCAATAAGAACTGACTGGGAGAAGAGGGCGGAGAGGGGAGGGGCCAGTCAGGGGCACAATTTGCCAGTTCTCTGAACTGTGCAGAATCATAACAACTGGTTCTATAGAACCGATCCGAACTGCTAGAATCCCATCCCTGTCTACTCACTAGAAAATCCCCCCTCCCAAATTCCCAGGCACTAAATGTGGCAGCCTCAAAGCTTCCACATAAAATATGGCTTCCAAGGCTGACACACACACTCATGACTCCTTCTCTCCTCCGCTCCCATGCAATACACAAAGTGTTACGTTTGAGTTTTCTGAGTTCAAAATACAACTCCCGTACTATAAATTATCATTCCCATGTAAATTCATAAAACATTCCTATGCCCGTTTTTCAGTTGCCATAAACAAGGGGAGAGAAAATCGCAGGACGACAGTTTAAAACCAGAAGCACATTCCACCTTTATCTTACAAAGATTGTCGCTAGGCTATTGGATCTTCTGCCTGCAAAAATCTTTCATTGGAAAATGTGATTGATGACACCCAGCCCCTGAACGTGCTTCATTGGAGAATCTGATTTATGATACACCCAGGGGGGAGGGGGAAACAGGGTCACAGGTGACTAAATTACATATGCCAGAGTTGGCTTCATTTAGGTTAATAGTGCTGACATGTTGCTCCTAATAAATCTTTTGAATTTTTTTGAAGCTTGGCTTGAGGCTCATTATTTAATTAGGGCAATCGCTGGAACCCTGACAACCCACTATATACATTTATAGAAGATGTTACGCTTATCCTTTGCAGATGCAGACCACTGTACCAAATGTCCAGAAGATCAACGTCAGGACAAGAACCGAGACCAATGTATCCCCAAAATCATCACCTTCTTGTCGTATCATGAGAATTTGGGGGTCATCCTTACCTCCTTTGCCCTCTTCCTAATCTTAACCTCTAGTTTTATTTTGGGAATCTTCAGTAAATACCGAGAAACTCCCATCATCAAGGCCAACAACCAGGATCTCTCCTATGTTATCCTGGTCTCCCTACTGCTTTCTTTCTGCACTTCCTTCCTTTTCATTGGTCGGCCAAGGAGAGCCACTTGCCTTCTTCGACAAACAGTCTTCAGCATCATCTTCTCAGTTGCTGTCTCTTCTGTCTTGGCCAAAACAATCATGGTGGTGCTGGCCTTCCTAGCCACAAAGCCAGGGAACAGAGTGAGGAGATGGTTGGGGAAAGGTTTGGCCAATTCCATCATCCTTTCCTGTTCCAGCATCCAGGTCATCCTTTGTTCCATCTGGTTAGTAGTCTTTCCCCCATTCCCTGGTTCTGACATGCATTCACAGTCTGGGGAGATCATTCTGCAGTGCAATGAAGGCTCCACTGCTATGTTTTACATTGCTCTCATCTACATGGGCTTCCTGGCCACTATCTGTTTCATAGTGGCTTTCCTAGCCAGGAACCTCCCAGGGGCCTTCAATGAAGCCAAGTTGATCACTTTCAGCATGCTGGTCTTCTGCAGTGTCTGGATATCCTTTGTACCCACCTACCTGAGCACCAAGGGAAAGTATATGGTGGCCGTGCAGGTCTTCTCCATCTTGGCTTCCAGCACTGGTCTGCTGGGATGTATCTTCATCCCTAAGTGCTACATTATTTTACTAAGACCAGATCTGAATACAAAAGAGCAGCTAATATTGAAAAATGAAATGGGAAACTGATTCTGATGCAATTTTCTTAACAGTATAATTCCCACCCAGCATTTTAGATTATTAATTATTTTTCAGGGAAAAGTCTGTTTCTCTGATTGCTTTTCTTGGTGATAAAATTTTATATATAGAGGAATCCCTTAACCAAAACTGAACAATTATATAGTATGACTTTATAATGCCTTGGCAAGATCCAGATTATGGCCTGGAATAATGCATCCAGTTTTTATCATGATATAAATGAGATGTTGAGACTCTAGAAAGAGTGCAGAGAAGAGCAACAAATATGATCAGGAGACTGGAGGCTAAAACATACAAAGAACTGTAACAAGGATTGGGTATTTCTAGTTAAATGAAAAGAAGAACCAGGGGATGACATGATAGCAGCATTCCAATATTTATGGGGTTGTCACAGAGAAGAGGGAATCAACCTATTCTCCATGGCTTTTGAAGGCAGGACAAGAAGCAACGAATGGAAACTAAACAAGGAGAGAAGCAAACTAGAATTAGGGAGAAATTTCCTTATTGTGAGAACAATTAATCAGTGGAACAGCTCACCTCCAGAAGTTGTTAGCAAAAAAAATCCTGTGAATTCAAGTCCTGCCTTAGTCATGAAAGCAAGCTGGGTGACCTTGGGCCAGTGACTCTCTCTCAGCCTACCTCACCTCACTGGGTTGTTGTTTTGAGGAAAACAGGAAGAAGGTGTGTTGGATAGGTTTGCCACCTTGAGTTATTTGTAAAAATATCAAAGGTGGTGGTGTTGGAAGAAATATCCTTCTGGGTTCAGTTCCAAGTGGGGGAAAAGACACTGGAAACATGGCGGCTGTTTGAAAAGATGGTTTAATGGTAGACAGGATCACATGCCTGGGAACTCTTGGGTGAAGAAAAAGGGAAGAGAAGCTGAAAGTGCCTGGGTTTTATGTCCTCTCTGGGCTTTGAACTCCTTGGGACATAGGAAGAGTATCCTGATTGGTTGCTATCAGAAGTCATAACTCGCTTTATAGATTGTCCATATGCTAAGTTTGATTGAAAATTGGTGGGTGGTGCAATGAAGGGCAATTAAATGGCTGTGCCTAAAGGAGGTAGATCTTTGTTATGTAGAATAGACCCATCCTTAATGGCCCATTAACAAAGGTGGGGGGGAATGAGTTTCTGCCTTTCTGAGTTTCTACTTCTCTTTTAGGGAAAATATTCTGCCTTTTTAGTATCTCCTAAAATATTTCATTTTTCTAGGAGAGGGGTGGATTTTAACTTCCAACAGTGGGTTATAAGTGAATAAACATTGGTCTTGTGAAATCATTCATCTATATTCATCTTGCCAAACATTAACATTTTTGCAGATCACAATGACACACCTGGCATTTCCTTAGCTGCTAATTTTGATTGTGAGAAACGCTTGAGAAATAAAAGTGTTGTTTGTTTCTCCTTATCGCTTTTCACACACACACATGCGATATTCCTGCACAATCTTTTGGCATCAACAGTATCAACATCAATAGATTCATCAGCAGAGACCTTCAAATTTCTAGGTTCTATCAAATCTCAAGACCTAAAATGGACACCTAACATCAAAAACCTCATCAAAAAAAAGCATAACAAAGAAAGTTCTTTCTGTGCCAACTCAGAAAGCTCAAATTGCCCAAGGAGCTGCTGATACAGTTCTACGGAGGAATGATTGAGTCTATCATCTGCACCTCTATAACTGTCTGGTTTGGTTCTGCAACTCAACAGGACAGACACAGACTTCAGAGGATAATTAGGACTGCAGAAAAAACAGTGGCTACCAACCTGCCTTCCATGGAGGACCTGTATACTGCACAAGTCAAAAAGAGGGCTGTGAAAATACTTACAGACCCCTCACATCCCAGACATAAACTGTTTCAACCCCTACCCTCAAAATGACACTATAGAGCAGTGCACCCCAGAACAACTAGACACAAGAACAGTTTTTTTCCCAAACGCCATCACTCTGCTAAACAAATAATTCCCTCAACACTGTTCAACTATTACAAAGTCTGCACTACTATTACTATTAATCTTCTCATCACTCCTTATCACCCATCCCATATCACTTGTGACTGTATGACTGTAACTTTGTCACTTGTATCCTTATAATCTATATTGACTGTTTCCTAGTATGATTTGATTGCTTACTGTACCCTATGACTATCATTAAGTGTTGTACCTTATAATTCCTGACTCTTGATGAACATATCTTTTCTTTTATGTACACTGAGAGCATTTGCACCAAGACAAATTCCTTGTGTATCCAATCACATTTCCAATAAAGAATTACAGTTCTATCTATTCTAATTATTTCTGAGCAGCAAAAACTACTAGAGAGCTTCCTCTCCCAATACCAGAAGTCCCAGAAACCTTGTAGCTTTAGAGCCTGGAAATTTTGCTAGAGCTTGTTGCAAAGGGGAAATATTGTAGGTTGTCTCCTGGTGTTTGGGGAGGGAGGCAGGAGCAGGAAATCGGAGTCTGCATCCAGAGTTTGGCCTATCTTGGAGGAAACTCTCATTCCCCTTCACTTTGGGGTCCTAGAAATCAGAGGCCACCGGTGGGAGAATCCTGAAAGAAAGGAGACCTGGTTGTGAGAGGAACCTCAAGCTCTTCTTCCAATGTGAGCAACACCTGACCAAGAAAACGAACAAACAAAATAGGGATTTCTGGCTCAGAAGCAGCACTGGTAAACAGGAGTAGAGACATCAGAAAGCTGTTGTGCAGCTGTTACAGTGGTGGGATTCAAAAAATAATTATGGTTTGGTGGGCATGGCAGGGGAAGCACACTGCAAAATCCCCATTCCCTCCCCAACTCACTAACTGGCTTTCCAGCTCCATTCTCCTGTGCAGGGCAACAAAAGAAAACCTAGGCAATCAGCTGGGTTTTGGGAGGTGGAGAATAGGTGGGGGCAGGGCCGGTCAGAGGTGGGATTTGCCGGTTCTCCAAACTACTCAAAATTTCTGCTACTGGTTCTCCAGAACTGGTTAGAACCGGCTGAATACCACCTCTGAACTGTTACCTCAATGTGTGTTTGTGTTGTGGTTAGCTGGCAGCAGGTGCAGACGGCTGAGGTGTGCGAGGATCAGATGAGGGACCAGGACCATTAGGGAGTGGACTGCTGCCTTCAGAAATTGTGAGGGCTAGCAGCAGTGATGAGAAGGTTCCCAAGGATCCTGTGCCAAGTGTGCATGCACGCAGGATTGCTCGCAAGAAAGAGCAGCTGCAACAGCACAGGCGACTCGGGAGGAAGGCTGCAAGGTAATGGCCCCTCCTTCAAGAAGATAAAAACCAGCTGTGAGCGAATGTTCTTTGCAGGAAGCAAAGATGTTTTGAAACTCAGCACTTGTGGACATACAGTATCTTAAGTTGGACTCTTATGTAGTGAAATATTTCTTATTTGTGATTCTTGGCAGTCTTCCGTACAGTTTTAGCAAGGTTTGTACTTATCAAAGTTAATTAGTTTGCAGCAGCCTTTTATCCATCCGGAGAATCCTGGATGTGTGACGAGAGAATGGCTGTGGTACATGTAAGCTAGCTAAATGCATTGTGTGTGTAACTCTGCATGCATGGTAAGGCAGCTATGTGTAATGTGTATGTGCACAGCACATGTATTAGTTAGCAAGTGGAAGCCTTACGTTTAGCGTTAGCCTAGTCTCTAAACCATTTGAAAAGATGGTTATTGAGCATTCAGTTTTCATAAGGATTCTATATATAATTGCTATTTTTGTGTTGTTTTATTTGCTTAGTGATTATATATTTTTTCAATCGGGGGGGAATCCTCTAAAAAACCCTCATGCCCGAGCTCCCCCCTTCCTCAGGATCGCTGCATTGGCCCTTGAGCTTTCCAAATGTGTAGTAGCGGTTATTTGAAGTGAGCTGCCTAGCCTTAGATGTGAGTAAAGAAACGCAGAAAGAAATTCCCATGACATCACGTCACGTTGTCGAATAAAGACTATTTTTTATGATTTGAATTATTTAAAAACAGTTAAAAAAAACAAAAAAATATCCTGATGTTATATTGCATAAAAAAATTTGGCCAGAAAATTTGGCCATGAGAGAAAATAATTTGGCCAAATTTGGCCATATTTTGACTTGAGTTTGGCCGCAAAGCCAAGCTGCGCAATCTGGCAACCCTGTTCCTCAAGCCTCTGGAGGCCAAAAAAGGCCCTCAAACCAGCCGAAAATCAGCTGTGAGGCGCAGGCATTGCACTAGTGAGGCAAGTTTGCCTGCAGCTTGTGTGCCAGCACAAATGGCTCTGCATGCCACCTGTGGCACATGTCATAGGTTCGCCATCATGGGTATAGACGCTCCTGCTCAAACAGGGGGTTGGACTAGAAGACCTCCAAGATCCTTTCCCACTCTGTTATTCTGTGTTTCAAATGCTGCAAAAGCTATGTTAAATATTGAAGTGTTGATAGGGCATGTCTGAGAGGAATACAAATTAGAGATTGCTCCAGTGCTCCAAGAGGAGAATAAAGCTTTTTTTAAAAAAGGGGGGGGAGAACCACAGAAACAGCTTTTTTCTAATATTATCCCCAATAAATGCAGAGCCAAAGACCACCACCACCCCGATGCTCCATAAGAGAGTCCCATGAACCGTACCATTTGGAAGCTGAAGAAAACCTCTGAGCTAGGAAATATTAGATAGATAGATAGATAGATAGATAGATAGATAGATAGATAGATAGATAGATAGACAGACAGACAGACAGNACTCACGCATCATCACAAAATCTCCAGAACTGTAAAGCCTACAAACTTGAAATTTGGCAGATATATTCCTCTTGACTTCTAGGTGCTCACTGAGAAAGGATTTTTCAAAATGACCATCAGAGCATTAGTATTTCGTATATTATTATTATTAACACTCTCTGATGCTGAGCAGTTCTGCTCCTCCTCCCCACCTGAAATCTCTTCCAAATGCAAAACACAAGCAAAGGAGTTTCAGTTTCACTTTTAGGTTTTAGCTTTAGTACAGCACATTTGAGCTAAGCCACGCCCAGGCTCCTTGCTGTCTCCTTCTTGTTCACACAGCAAATACTGTTTCACTTTCCAAACAGCCCACAACTCTCTCACACACTGACAGGATGCTAGCTAGATGAATATTGACATGCTGGTTGGCAGAGGCAGAATTTTTTTCCTTATTTTCCTCCCAAAAAGTAAGCCTGATCACATAGTTTTGTAGCGAAGCACAGGTATTGAGCTAGTATTTAAATATTTAAAAGGTCTGAGTTGAGAAATATTTCATACATTTAACAGTATATTGAAGTTCAGAGGAAAAACTACACTACACAGTCCAAAAGAATTTCTCCTAGTTAAAACAGCTCCAAGCCTAATAGAGGATACTTCAGTGCAGGAGGTGGGATTCAAATTTTTTAACAACCACTTCTGTGGGCATAGCTTAGTTGGTGAGCGTGGCTTGGTGGTCATGTGACTGGGTGGACGTGGCTTGGTGGTCATGTTGTTGGCTGGGCATGGCCGACCCAATATCACTCACATTGAGGCACGCATCTCCTCACCTGGCCTCTCATGATTGTGGGGATGTTGCAACAATCATAAGTGTGAAAAATGGTCATAAGTCACCTTTTTCAGTGCCATTGTAATGTTGAATGGTCACTCCACATAAGCAAAGTACCAGCAAAAGAGGGGAAAAAACTCCAGAGATATTCCTAAAACAGGCAGTCTAGTCCTGCCAATAATGTAATAAGGGTTAACGGAGAGGCAGTTTCTGTAAGCAACACCAAAATGTTTCCTTCCTGCCTTCCTAACAGGATTAGGCCAGTAATTTCTTCTAACAACAGGTTCTCCAAACTATTTAGAATGTTAACAACCGGTTCTAGCAAATAGGTGTGAACTGGTAGAATCCCACCCCTGCTTCAAAGATAGGGTTCCTGGCATATTCCCCATTTCCTCCTCAAGAATTACACTTCTGGGGTCATTGAAAGAAGGGAAGAGATGCTTCTGAACTCAAAGGCACTTTGGCTTTTGGTTACCTTCCCTCCTCCAGCCATGTTACCAGACGGGCCTGTGCCTCAAACTGAACATATTGAGATGGAGATTGTAAGCAATAAAATTATTCTCCAGAAAAAGTGGCACCCAAAGATATCACTCAAACCCTGTTTATCCCACCAATGTACACCATTGGGTTTCATAGAGCATTTCCCACATTTACAAGTCAGAATCGGAAAGTATTTCCAGTAATTCCTGTCTGTTTTACACTGTAGAAAGTTAGCACCAGTGGTGGGATTTAAATTTTACTACTGGTTCTGTAGGCATGGCTTAGTGGGCATGGCGTGGCATGGCAGGGGAAACAATAATGTAAAATCTCCATTCCCACCCCACTCCACTAACCTGCTTTCCAGCTCCGTTCTCCTGTGCAGGGGCAACAAAAGAAGACCCAGCTAATCAGCTGGAACTCAGGAGGCGGAGAATAGATGGGCGTGGGGCCAGTCAGAGGCGGGGTTTGCCAGTTCTCCAAACTACTCAAAATGTCCACTTCTGGTTCTCCAGAACTGGTCAGAACCTGCTGAATACCACCTTTGACCCACCCCTCTCCTAGAAAAATGAAACATTCCAGAAAATATTAAAAAGACAGAATATTATATTTTCCTGGATGCGAAAAGGTGACACATGTTTTTAAAGACAAAGCAGTCCCTTGCCCCCCTCCAGCTCCAGGGTCATGGGATTAAGACATGGCCCTCAGGACATGATAGAATTAGCCCTCTATCCATCTCACCACATGGCACCTGGGAAGATTACATCACCCAGCATTAAAACATTAAAACCATCCTTCCAAGCAATCTCCATGTTTTCTTCCCACTTGGAACTGAACCCAGATGGACATTTGTTCCAACAACACTAAAGTCTTAGTCATAGTGTACATAATACAAAGCTTAGCAAAGCTATTTAAAGCTATCCTAACATATACACAGAATAATCACACTTTCATAACTATTGCTTCAGCAGTACTATAGCAACCTTTCCGTGATACTTCCCATTTTTCTAACAGCACACTTCTTCTTTTTAAAGGTGAACAGGTGCAAATTGTTCCTATTTGTGCCTTTTGCCTTGTCCCGTAGTACATTTGGAGTTCTAATTTAGCAAGCTGAATTCTAAGTTTAACCTGTTAATTGAATTTCCAAGGATCCTTCTATTTAAATCAGGGATGGTGAACCTTGGCCCTTTTATGATTTGTAGGCTTCAACTTCCAGAATTCCTGAGCCAACATATCTGAGATGTGTAAGCTAAGCCTTTAGCTACTGTACAAGTTAGGGCATTAACAGAAAACAAGCACAATTAATATCGTAGTCTCAGACTAGAAATCAGTTTAACCCAATCAATATTAGATGGTGCAGACACAATGCCAAATGTCCAGTGTTAATTTTTGACAAAAAACCTTGAGTTTTCTATTGCTTCAGTGGTTCATTCTTTTGCGTCTCTTATTCCCAGTGAAGTGCTCACTGAAGATCCTATTTTTCTTTGTTCTGGCGTGACTTAAATATACAACACAACTCTTATTTTTAATGGGTCAAAAAGTTTCTGCTGCTTTGGAAGCCCTTTCCACATACCATGTATTTCTACATAGTCCTGGGACACTTCTGTGGGGATGAAGCAAATTTTGAGAATCAATAAGAACCAATTAGCATCGTCATTTCCTGCTGTGTGTCTTCTTAAAGTCACTCCCAATTCTGAATTTCTTTCCACATTCCACACACTGATACGGCTTCTCCCCTGTGTGGATTCTTTTATGGAGCGTAAGATTCCGACCATCTCGGAAACTCTTTCCACACTCGATGCATTTATGGTTTCTCTCCTGTGTGGATCCTATTGTGGGAGGTAAGCTGACCACTCTCTCTGTAACATTTTCCACACTCCAGGCATTTATAGGGTTTCTCCTGAGTGAAGCCTTCTATGGCTCCTGAGTGAATTATTATGTCTAAAGCTTTTTCCGCACTCTTGACATGTATATGGTTTCTCTCCTGTGTGGATCCTATTGTGGGAGGTAAGCTTGCCACTTACACAAAAACATTTTCCACACTCCAGGCATTTATAGGGTTTCTTCCCTGAGTGAAGCATTCTATGGTTCCTGAGTGAATTGTTATGTCTAAAACTTTTTCCGCATTCGTGACATGTATACGGTTTCTCCCCAGTGTGAATCCTCTTGTGGCTACCAAGGACACCACTTGTCCTGAAACTCATGCCACACTCTGTGCACTTATAGGGTTTCTCCCCTGTGTGAATCCTTTTATGGATCGTCAGTTCTCCAGAATCACTGAAGCATTTTCCACACTCCTGGCACTGATAAGGTTTTTCCCCAGTGTGGGTCCTGCTATGTGTGACATACCTATTTTTTGTATTGAAGCTCTTTCCACACATGCGGCATTCAAATGGTTTCTCCCCAGTGTGGAGCCTTTTGTGGCGATAGAGATTCCCCGAATTAGTGAAGCATTTGTCACATTCGGGGCACTTATAAGGCTTTTCACCTGTGTGGGTCCTTTTATGGACAGTAAGACTATATGGATTACTGAAGCACTTCTTACACTCGGTGCATTGATATGGTTTCTCTCCAGTGTGGATTCTTCTGTGGGAAGTTAGGTGGCTGGATTTACCGAAGCTCTTTCCACACTCCAGGCATTTGTATGGTTTCTCTCCTGTGTGGGTCCGTTTGTGGGCATGAAGGCCACTAGAACAGACGAAGTGCTTTCCACACTGCAGGCATTGAAAGGGCTTCTCCCCTGTGTGGATTCTGAGATGGAAAGTAAGGTTTGCTGAGAAATGGAAGCTCTTTCCACACTCCATGCATTGAAATGGTTTTCCCTCCATGTGGATCATCTCGTGTGATTTAAGATGAACTTTTTGACTGAAACTCTTTCCACAGTTTAGGCATTTATAAGGTTTCTCCCGTTTATGTGTCTTATTATGTAAGGTTAGAGCACCACTTCTGCTAAAGCTTTTTCCACACTCCAGGCATTCATAGGGTTTCTCCCCCGTGTGGATTATCTTATGAGAAGTAAGAGTAACTGAAGC
This sequence comes from Laticauda laticaudata, assembly GCA_004320025.1. Lineage (NCBI taxonomy): Eukaryota > Metazoa > Chordata > Lepidosauria > Squamata > Elapidae > Laticauda > Laticauda laticaudata. The sequence goes on along the minus strand of BHFT01006764.1, from coordinate 3,763 downwards.
ACTGAAGCATTTTCCACACTCTATGCATTTACATGGCTTCTCTCCAGTGTAAATCCTCTTATGTGAATTGAAATGGCCTTTATGTGCGAAGCTCTTTCCACACACCATGCAACAATATGGCTTTTCCCCTGTATGGGTCCTATTATGGCAAGTGAGATCACTTGCAGAGCCAAAGCTCTTCCCACATTCCATGCATTTACATAATTTATTCCCAGTTGGACTTTTTTTCCTGGAATTTGGTTCCTTGCTCCAAGTAAATCTCATGCTACCCTCCCTGCATTGATTTAATCTCTCCTCTCTATGGATGCTTTGGTGGGAAATAAGGGCTGCACTATTTCTGAAGCTCTTTCCGCAGGGGATGCATTGGTCCTCTTTCCTGTCTTCATGGATCCTTTGATGTGAATTAAGATGGTTTTTCTGACTGAAGGTCTTTCCACAATCCAGACATTTGTGTGGATCCTCTGCTTTGTGAATCTTTTTATGCGAAGCAAGAGAGAGGCTTGTACCAAAGCTTTCTGCACACTCTGTACATTTGTACAGTTTCCCTCCTTCTTTTATTCTTTCATGTAAAGAAGGAGGAAGGCTCCTTCTGGAGTGTTTCCTGCTTTCATCTTGTTTCTCTCCAGCAGAGCTTTCATTACAGTCACATAATCCAGATTCATCGCAGAGTGTTTTCCCACACCTTGAACATACTTGTTTTTCTTGGCAATATTCTGTGTCCAATAAGACATTGGTATCTGGACAAGGTGAACCAGAGGAATTCTCCAGCTCCCCCATTAACTGGTTTTCCTCTGAACTTTGCTTTCCATACATCTTTTCTGCAACTTCTTTTTTGTCTTTTGGCAAAGGTGATGCTGCCTCTTAGCCAGAATCCTCCATCTCCCATCCGTCACCTGCTTGCAACAGAAAAAAGAAAAAAAGAAAATTTAAGACAAACTTACGTGCAAAAGGGTTCAAGCACCATTGCTGTATTTGAATAGTATCAAATACCCTCCAAACTCCCATTGGTTCAAAACATTGGTATTAAGTTGACATAAGATTTGACCTTTGGGTCTGTTTTTTCCTCAATGTTACAGAATAAAAAACTTGAAGATTTTGCATCCAAGAAACTTCTTCAGCTTTGACAAGATGGTGGGGAATGGAAGGATTTATACACTTTTATACATTTATACATACCTACATACCTTGCAGACAGCTGATTAAATTGCAGACTACAGGAGGACTAACTCAGGTGACCCTGAGGACACAGAAACCTCCAAGTGCTTCAAGGACCCTCTAAAAGGATAAAAATGGGTCACACAGGTGAAAAGCCTTTGAAGTGCCCCGAATGTGTTTTCTGTTGTCTGAGTTGGGGCCAACAACTGATTTTTGTATAAGTATTTGCTGTTTGTTATAATTTGAAATTTAATAAACCACTTAGGATCCTTAGTAAATTATTATCCTTAATAAAGGACCCTAAGTACACCTTATGGTGGACGTGTCTGTTCAATATCTTACAAGTGCCACTATGCTCATAATCAGTATTTTGTTTCTCCTGACACAAGCCATACGCAATTCCAGCAACTGTTCTTCATATGTTTTAACCTGCAGTCCCCTTATCATCTCTGTTGCTCTTCTCTGCATTCTTGATCACCAGAATCCTGACCAGCATAATGTTCACCCTCCCCATCAGATCATCCCAGGAGAAACAAAAACTATTTTCACAGGTGGGATTTACCCTTTGGAATACAGCAAGGGGTCTTCAAACTTGGCAAGTTTAAGACTTGTGGACTTCAACTCCCAGAATTCCTGACTGGAGGAGGAATTCTGGAAGTTGGAAGTCCACAAGTCTTAAAAATGTCAAGTTTGAAGACCCCTGGCCTACAGCAATCTTTCTCAACCTTAGCAGTCCTAAAATAAGTGGCCTTCAACATCCAGAATTCCCTAGCTAGCTATCGTCTGCTGGCTGGAGAATTCTGGGAGTTGCAGTCCACATATCTTAAATGTGACCAAGGTTGAGGCACGCTGGCCTATAGGAAAAGGATGACATACCTTGTTTAAATGCACACAAGACTTTAAAAACACAATTAAATGAAACAGTGAAAAGGAGTTCAGGAATGAAAGAAACTCCGACAAAGTCCATCCGACAAAGTCCATCCTGAGGATGAAAGGGCATTGGAAGGAGCCTTTGCGTCATGCTCTCTCCGGAGGGGGCTCGTCCAGAGCAACTCCCCGAAACAGCAGCTCCTGGGAGGGATCGCCCCCTTTCCCCCCGGCCGCTTTAGCAGCCGTTCAACCCCGAGCCTTCCGGGCCTGAAACCGCCCCAGAGGGGAAAGAGAAAGTGCCGGGNCCTGTAGTTGAAGATCCTCTCTTCACGGGTGAGTTATCTTGAAGTGTAGGGCCTCATGAGGTAGGTTCTGAGGGAGAAGGCGTCATCACCCACGATGAAGTAGGGCACATCTTGTGTGTCATTGGGTAGGGGGTCTGGATCTGGAAAACCCATGATGAGGTTGCGTTCCAGCCCATCCTTCCTCGCAGCCCCGCCGGCCATGCTCCCTCCCTTCCCGCCCCCACCTTTGGATCCCCCTTCTCGGGGCGGCCCCAGCCAGGACTTTGTAGAACCAAAGCAGGAAACGTTTACAGTTCCCTCCCCTCCCCGTCCAGTACCTCCCATTTTCAAAAGAGCCGAAGGCGCCGCCCACTCGGGACCTCCCCTGCCTGCCTGCCCACCTTCTGCCCGGGGAAGCGGTCCCCAGTGGGAGGGTCAGCTGGGCAGGGAGTCCAGGGATGCTTCTCCCTAGGCGTCAGAGAAAGGGGGAGAGAGGGAGGGCACAATGCCCAGGGAGGGGAGGAGGGAAGGGAAGGGGATGCGGAGCAGCAAATTTAGGAGGGAATTACAGAATAACAGGGTTGGGAGGGGATCTTGGAGGTCTTCTCGTGCAACCCCCTACTCAGGCTGGAAACCTTGTAGGACCATCACAGGCAAAGAGTTGTCTGATCTCCTCTTTCAAAACTCCTCCTGTTGTCAGGAAAAGGGAGTCTTTCTGCATGCGCTTATTCTGACAGGGGTGTCCTCAACTTACAACGTATTTCCATAGAACGATGAACAATCAGGATTCTCCTTTAATAACAAATACTCCATTGCTTCTTAGCAAGCAGTCCTGAACTCAGAACCATCTGTTTAGTTCGAAGTTCCGAAGGGCATTGAAAAAAGTGATTTGGGATGTTTTTTCCCACTCAAGAAGGCCAGTGACGGGAGGGCGGAGCTGGCGTCGCGACGATACGGCCTGTGATCTTGGAGGTCTGAGATTGCTGCCGATATCTTTACTACTGGACGATCCAATTGGATCTAAACTGTCCTGAAGAGACGGCAAATGTAAAGAGCGCATTCTGACGATCCCAAGGATGTTGCAAAGTCCCTGGTAGATCCAGGAGAAGCTCTTTTTGCCAGCGGCAAAGAGGCAGCCATTAAACCTGCTGAAGTTGTTTTTATTTTTTTTATTTTTTTTATTTTATTGTCTTTATTTTAAAACTTGAAAGGGCACCCTAAGGGAAAGAAAGAATCTGTAAAAGTTTTGACAGAAGTAATTAAAGAATGTCAAAGTCATATTTTTTTTTTTCATTGCTGGATTTTTTATACAGGGTCTTATATTCTTAAACTGGACTGATATCTTTTTTTTTCTTGTTGTTTATACTTTTCTCCTTTTTTATTTTATAATATTTTAAGCCAGAGATTCCCTTATAGTTATTTTTTAAATACCTTTTTTTCTTTTTTAATTAATT
>BHFT01006760.1:0-83119 GCA_004320025.1 Laticauda laticaudata | reverse complement strand
CTTCGTTTCCACTATTAATTCCAATTTGGTATGCTTAAGTTACATCCAGTTTCATTTAATAACCTTTTTTCTGTGGCAGTTTGTTCTGTAATATCTTTTTGCAAGTTCTATTTATATTCATCATTCCAAGGTCTTGGAGGGCTTGGTCTTACGAGTCCTAATATTCTTTATTTTCTTGTATGATCTATTATCAACTACTAGGACATAGCCCTTCATTGTAATCACAGACATTCTGTTAATTGAAGTATCTTCTTTTTTTGTGTTCTTTAAAGAGAAAGATCTAAATTCCTTCTCCAATCACATTGTATAAAGTTTTCTCCCTTTAAAATAGTGTTAATTTAAATGTCATGCTCGATCTTTTTTTTTTTGTACCATTCCCATTTAAATTGTCATTGGACTTACTGGTGCTGCCCAAGTATTTAATTTGCAAATGCTGTTTAGTTTCGTTGAAATAGTGTATTAGTTAAATTCTGTTGAGATCACACAATCATATCTAATCTGGACCATGATAAAGGTGTCTATGTAGAGTAAAAAAGTATATCTAGTTTTTTAACTTACATGTTTCTTTCTCTCCAAAATATGCTCTTTAAGGTTAATTCATACTGTCATTTAAAAATAAGATTTCAGGGAGAATCTTTCGTATTTTGTTTTATTGTGTGTTGTTATAATAGTCCACATTTAATTGTCCACAATTTCCATTAAAATGCCCCAATACATAAATTATAATTGACTAATCCCAGTCTAATTATTTATTATCATAATGTATTTTTTTGTAAACTTACTGTCTTGGTTTCATCATTCAGAGCATAAATTGGCAAATCAGGAGTATTTTTTCTATTATTGTCCATTATTTCCGAACCAATTAAGTAACTCTTGCCGTCTGTCAACTCCGTGTAGATTCAGTTTTGCTGAAAACTATCTCTTTATAATATAGAGGAACCAAATCCCTCTTTCTTACATTGAAGTCAAGAAGTAAATAATTTTCCCTAATTATTCGGTTGTATTAACAATTGCTTACATCGTTGGTTTTGTTTTAATAATGAAGCTGTCCTGTGAGGGCAATATATCAAAATTGTTAATTTCTCTATATTTATGAAAGGTTATTTCGCTTCTTTTAACAGCTGAGGTTAGAGTCTCATTTATCATTCAATATGTAATCAGTTTTTTTTCTTCCATAGATTATGCATTTCAGTATTGTAGGATCGTACAGCTGCTGCGTGGACATCTCTCTTCACTGTTGTTTTCTTTACGTGTTCTTACCTGGTCACTCTGCAACTCCTCTTGTCTCTTTTTAGTCTCAGAGTTGTTCCTCTGAAACTCGAACTTAATGAGACCTCTTTCTCTTGCCCCTTCCTCTCTTCTTCTCCCAAAAACATTTCTGCGTAGACAAAGAGTTCTAGCTTTTTCAATTGAAATCAATTTCATATGTCCTCTGCTCTTGCCACGTTAAAATTAATCGCTTCTGCGTATCAGGCCATACTACTAGTTCACTTCCACTTTTCCAAGTAGCGATTTTAGTCAGAAGAATTCAGTAATTCTCTTCTCAATCTCTCTCCTCTTCTGAGGTATTTGTTTTTAAAACACAATCTGGCTTGCCCGTTTATGTTTCAATGTTGTTGTCGTCTCTTTACCACTTGTGAAACTCTTTGTGTTTTGATGGATTTTTTGGTAATTTCTAATTACTGGACTTCCCTTTTGGTAATTTTATTTCTCCATCGCACTATCTTTGTATAAACTCGATATAGGCCCATCTCATCTACTCCATGCCATCATCTTCTTCCTCTGTAATTTACCAAACATCAGCAACATTATCTATCATTGATCCGCCAGCCAAATAATTTTTCCTTTTTCTGCTCTATATTTTGTAAAATCTAAGATGATAAAATTCTGACCTTTCCATCATCCACAGCTCACACACATCCCAACTTTTTTTCTTGCTTCAACCCACCGGTTAATGCTTAGTATCATATTTCAACATGTTCTTCTCTCTTTGTTTTCCTTCTTACCTCGATTTTTTTGGGGGACATCTCTCCTCATATTTCCCCATCATTGTTTAATATTTTCATCAATTTTTCTCTAATTTTTTGGCTTCAATAGCATCTATTTTTATCTTATCATATCATTGGAATCCTGCATACAGCATCTGTAGATTTATCATTTCTTGATTTCTTTATTCTTGCTTTCAACATTAGTCTTGAAATTAAAGTGTTGTCCAATCAGATGGTGGGGGAAGCAGAGGTAACGAAGCAGAACATTGGCCAAAATGGTTTTGGTTATTCCTGCTCCATTTTTAATGCTTCAAAGCTAGTCAAGACTTCTCTTTGCACTTTATCAAACAGCTGATAGAGTAAGCCAATTATAGTCCAAAATAAAAAAAGTCCAATAGTAAAACAACGCCCGACACCAAAGAGGAAAAAGGGAAAAGGAAAAAGAAAGGTCTTCAGGTTCTTCTAAGATCCCTAGTCCAATTGAAAATACATCCACCATAAAAAAAAAAAATGGAAGAGAGAAAAAAAAATAATATATTCAAAAAGGAAAAGCAACAGTTGATCCAAAAACATAGATGGAAGGAGCAAAGAAGGCAAGAACAAAAGAAAAAAAAAGAAAAAACTCTGAGGCTTTCACCTATTAAAATAAAAGCAAAAATACTAGAGATTAAAATTTAAAATAGTCTGCGAGCAGGAATTTCGGCCAGTATAACGTAATTTGTAATTATATATATAATAATATATATATTTATAGTATATCAGATAATCATATATATTTATAGAGTATTTTTGCACACCTGCAGCTTTATTTCTTTATCCAAGGCTCTTGATTAAGTGACTCTCTACTCCAGCAGCTTCAAAGCAAGCCTCAAAATGTTGAAATATTGATAAAGAGTCCAAGAAAGCACCTGCTAATAATATTTTACTGTGTTCTCACCTCGGTATCTTAATTCAAAGTTAAAACTGGTCCTTGGAAAAGAGTGTCTTATACCACGTTAGATTCTCCCCAGTGTCAAATTAAACGGATATTTTCAATGCCTCTTAGATGTGCAGTGGTTGCAAACATCTCCTTATTCTATCTTTTTCCCCCCCCAGCCAGGAGAAAAAATATTTTTAATAAAAAACTCACGAACACAGGAAAAGAAAACCAAAGGAAAAAGATTAAACAGAAGGGAGCTCTATCCTAAAGAGAATTAAAATATAAAAGAAGCATGAAAATATAGTTAGATAAGAGAATTCGAAGTCCGGTGTGTAACCTACAAAGTGCACATTAAAGTCCTACAGAAAAAAAAAAATAATGAAACAAATCTAAAGCCTGCAATTTGACGATACAGCTTAAAAACGCCAGCTCCAACCAGTTCTAGTCCAAAAGCAAAAAATCAGAAGTCCAGATTTCTTCTTTGTTCAGGATGTCCTTTCAAAATTCTCAGTCATATATTTTGACAATTGCAAAAGAAAGTTTCTCAACCCAAACGACAAGCAAGCACACTGCTGCTCACACAAGCAGCTTTCACTTTCGGGAGCTGTCCACGGCTTCAGCAGGTTTTGGATAGGGCTGGGTTTTCCGCTTGCCAGCAAAGATGGGTACTCCACCAGATCAAACCAGGAGATTATTGACGTATTTATCTCTCGGGCATCCTGGGACTGTGCCCCTTTCACAATCTCCCCGTATATAACGGGGGTCTCTAGGTCCGTTAGGACGGCGTACCAGGGGGACAAAGAAAGTATCAGCTGCGATCATGCAAGGAGCCCCACGAGATCTGCAGGCTTTAGTAGCACCGAGACGAAGCTGCCGCCTCCCATCAGATTTTTCATGATCTCGTCAAAAACCTGGGAGAGAAGCAATTGCCAGCAAAATAGTTTTTGTGGACTGAATAAAACACGAAGCTAAGTAAAGTACTCAGCATAATAGCTATAAGACCAGGAAAAATGCCTCCATACAGAAAACAAATAACATAAACTATGTAGTCAGATCGGTCAAACAAATGGCAACTTCACAATCTCAACAAATGCTCTGTGTTACACTATTGGCAAAAAAAATCAGAAAATAAATACAAGCTGAATAGTCAACGACCTGTTGATGAATCCAACTCTGTCAAAGACCTTGGAGTACTTGTCATCTAAATCATCTAAATGCATAGAACCACTGTACTACATTAGCCAAAAAGGCATTAGGAGAGTTTTTAACCCTAATCCTACGTAAAGCGTTTTTCTCTGGTAAATATGCAAACTAATAACCTACAGGTCATACAAAACATTTGCCTAGAGCAATTAACTTGAAATACCAGCTCATCAGTTCATGGAACCCGCATATACTATGTCATATTAATACAGTTGAGACAAGTTCAGAATGATGGTTTGCACAAGAAGAGTTCTCACTCCTCTACTCATTGATAGATATACCAGTATGCCACAAGACTTGAAATTTCTAGACCTAGAAAAGTCTAGAACTACGGCCACCTTTGGGTCCGATCTAAATATAGCATTATACAAATCATACACTGTAAGGTCCACTGCACAATGAATACTTCAACATCCACCTACAAGAGCACACGAATAGATACAAACTCAAGGTTTTTAAAAAACAAAAAACTTTTTTTCTTTTTTGCCCCCACGAAAAAAAAACCCAAAAACCCCTTGATTGGGCAGGAAATACGACTCACAGCCAAACAGAGGTGGTTTCATGTCTGCAATACTTCGACCTGACTCTGTGGTTTTCTTCACCCCAAACCCCAAAAACTTTAACCTTAGACTGTCTACTATTGACCTCACCCCTTTCCTAAGAGGTCTGTAGGGGGCATGCATAAGAGCACCAACGTGCCTACCATCCCTATCCTATTGTTTCTTTTTTTTCCTCATATGTATCCATTTCATGTACTCATAGCTATGTTTATACTTGTTATCTTATAATCGCCTGACAAAATAAAAAAAAACAAAAACCAACCATGAGCTGGTTGGAAGGCAGAGCCTTAAAGTCAGAGTAAGGAAATATAATCAGTTTTTCCGTGGAAAAGCATCTGGTTGTAGAAATAAGTTGTAGAAATAATATATTATATTAGTTATAAGTTATAAGAGTCTTGGTGGTGCAGTGGTTAGAGTGCAGTATTGCAAACTACTTCTACAGCCAGCTGCCTGCTATTTGGTAGATAGACTCTCACCAGGCTCAAGTTTGACACAACCTTCCATCCTTCTGAGGTGGGTAAAATGAGGACCCAAATTTCTGGGGACAATATGCTGACTCTGTAAACCGCTTTGAGAGGGCTATAAAGCACTATAAAGTGGTATATAAGTCTAAGTGCTATTGCTATATGTTTTAAATAATGCTAGAGCTAATGATACACAGGGCAATAAAACAATTATTTGGTTTTCGGTAACTTCAGCCAGACTATAGCTGGTACATTAACACAGATTTTTTAAAAATTTCAAAGAAGTACAGAAATCTTAAGAAAAAAAGGACTTTGGAGAGGATGAATTCATGGGGAAAAATTCAGGAAAAGACATTTAAAAAAGTAAGGAAAAAGAAGAAAAGCTACCTGCCCTTGTTTGTTGCCTTGTATGTGATGGCCTTTGAATTAGCTCCCTTGGAATAAAAATAAAAGCTGTAGAGAGAAAGAAGAGTTGTTTTATTGAACAATAATCCCTGTTCTTTTCTGACTAGTTGTATCAAAGGTCATTTTTATCTTTACGTTGGAAAATTTAGCACATTAACAAATGAAAAATAAATTCAGTCTTCCAGAATTGAGACATTATCAATAAGTTTTCAACTAGAATGAAAGATATGTTTCTTCCTGGCTGAGGGAAAAGAATGAGGACATTCTGTAGCACAGTGATATGTGACAGACAGGATCTCTTATGGTGGAGCATAACACAGTAAGACTTATGAGGTGGGGCGTGGCCTATCATGACCTGAATGTTTCATGCATCCATAGGCAAATCAATTTCACCTTCTACTGTAATCACTTGCATGGCCAATATAATTAAGCTTTAATATAAGCTGAACAAATAGCCTATATCTCAATATTACATGAGCTTTCAAGTAAATCATAAGAAAAATGCATGCATTCATTTCTGAGATGGGTAATTAAAGTAATAAGAACACATTTGGTCAACTTGCAGACTAGAAAACAAGAAACCATGAATGCTAGTCTTANATGCATTCATTTCTGAGATGGGTAATTAAAGTAATAAGAACACATTTGGTCAACTTGCAGACTAGAAAACAAGAAACCATGAATGCTAGTCTTACATCAGACATGAAAATTGGCTACATGACTTTGTGTCAATCACTGTCTCTCAGTCCAGCTCACCTAACAGGGGTATTGTTGTGGAGAAAATAGGAAGAGGAAGGAATATTAAATATTTTCACTGATATAAACTATCTAGCTTATATAATTGTCACAATTTTAGGGCTCTGATATGAATCAAATCAAGGATAAGGTGGAAAATACTAGAAATCAATGTTAGAGTAAGTTTAACCCTTGTCATTCTTCCTAGAAATGCATGAAAATGGACCATATACATATTTTCACTTCAATATTGAATGCTTTTTCATGAATGCCAATGTCAGGAATGCATTACATGTCACACATGTATAAAAATAAGCAAAGTAAATGTGTATATATATATATATATATATATATATTTGTGCTGTTTAGCTTCCTTCGGGTATTATCTATCCCACGTCATTGTATTCTGTTAAGTTGTAGCAACGTTTCAGCAGAATCTCATCTGCCATCATCAGGCTTCTATATGGAAGTGTGTCTCACAGTTCCTCTTGTTTCAAATTTGAGGGCTGGTCTATTCTGATTGGCTATTAACCTGGTCTGTGTTCATTCGACTTGGAGTTTGATTGATTGGTGTTTCTGGTTCTTCTGTCTGTTTTGGTGGCTTTGATTGGCTGGCAACACTCTGTTCTTGTGTTGGAGGCTTTCAATGCAGCTTGCTCCGTATGAAAGGAGCGCTGCTATTCATCAGCAAGCTGGGTTTCACCTGGGTGCCTGGTGGGGGGTGTTTGAGCTGGAGGCATCAGAGGGAGTCTGTCTGTGCTCAGGTGTTTGCCTGGCCTGTGGTGTGGAGATCTTTCTATGTTGAGAGTGCAGGCTTCCAAATGATTGACAGTCTGCTGGAATCATCTCTTCTATTCATGCTGTCAGGTCTTTTTTCAATCTCAATGGCTTCTCGGATGATTCTGTGGCTGGGGTTTTCTATAGTGGCTAGGTTTTAGTGCCATTGAAGTTGATGTTGTGACCTGTGGTTTTCATGTGTTGGACTAGTGAGGAGGTGTGTTCCAGCTTTTTTACTGCATTTTTGTGTTCATCTAGATGGGTACTTATTCTTTTATTGGTCTGTCCAATGTATGTGGCGGGCATATGCCTTGGTTTTCCAGGTCAATTTTGTCTTTGGGGTTCCTCAGGATGGCTGCTATTTTTTTGTCTGTTTTGAAGGCAGTCTTGATGTGATGCTGTGTAGTATCTTACTGATTTTATCTGTAGTACCTCTTATGTAGGGCAAGACAGCTGTTCCATAGGTCTGTTGGTCTTCTAGGTCTCCGTATGTCTTGGTTGTTTTTGTGGATCAAGCTGGTGATTTTTTTTTGTGGAAGCCATTGGCTGTCAAACTTCAGTCAGGGTGCATGTCAGTCTTTATTAAGTGTCTTATCTGCCATGAAAAACCACAGGTCACAACATCAACTTCAATGGCACTAAAACCCTAGCCACTATAGAAAACCCAGCCACAGAATCATCAGAGAAGCCATTGAGATTGAAAAAAGACCTGACAGCATGAATAGAAGAGATGATTCCAGCAGACTGTCAATCATTTGGAAGCCTGCACTCTCAAATAGAAAGATCTCACACCACAGGCCAGGCAAACACCTGAGCACAGACAGACTCCCTCTGATGCCTCCAGCTCAAACACCCCCCACCAGGCACCCAGGTGAAACCCAGCTTGCTGATGAATAGCAGCCGTCCTTTCATACGGAGCCAAGCTGCATTGAAAGCCTCCAACACAAAGAACAGAGTGTTGCCAGCCAATCAAAGCCACAAAACAGAACAGAAGAAACCAGAAACACCAATCAATCAAACTCCAAGTCCAATGAACACAGACCCAGGTTAATAGCCAATCAGAATAGATCAGCCTCAAATTTGAAACAGAGAACTGTGAGACACATTCCATACAGAAGCCTGATGATGGCAGATGAGATTCTGCTGAAACGTTGCTTACAACTTTAACAGAACTACAATGATGTGGATAATACCCGAAGGAAGCTAAACAGCACAAATGTAAGTACCTGCGAGAGCCTGCACAGAGCTGAAGAAACAAGCCTGAAGATGATGAATGAGACTTCATCGAAACGTTGCCTAGATACTTCCAATTCTACGTGGAGAAAAGAATAACCAAAGATCCACATACAAATACTCGCGAAAACCTCAGAAAACAAATATATATATATATATATAAATTGTCAGTTATTTATACGACTCACTCAGCCAAAATATCTGGTTAAAAATCTTCATGTGCCACTATTATATCTCCCACCACAGGCACAGATACATATATCCCAATTTATGTGCTCCAACTTTGAACCTGTAAACCATATGTATGTATTAATTTGTATGTAATAATATATGTATTAATTTGATTGATAGATTTCTATGGATATTCTCTGAGCTTAAATGGACTCCAGGGCATGGTAGATGACAAGAAGTCCTGGAAGAACATTGTCAATAGGGTTGCAATGGGCCGGACATGACTTCGTAACTAACAACAACCACATGGAGATTCTCAGTCATCCAGATTATGGTTGTCCCAAAGGCACTTTTTTCAAGAGGCAACTGGACCTGAAGAGCTAAAGAAGCTTCTTGGATAAGAAGCAAAATGTGTTCAGAGAAAAACCAGAAAGTTCAGTTGCTTCTTGAAAAAAAATCACCTTTGGGACTTTGATTAATAGGTTTTATGTAATTGGGGTTGGCTTGATAAGTTAGTGGTGGTACATGTGTCATGTATCAGATTTTGGACTTAGCACTGGGGTCTTCAACAAATGGCGGGCAAGCCCACATGCATAGTTCCAATTGCATGGGGAGCAGACACTTGCACCTGTGCACGAAGCTCCATTTCTTCTCACTCTCCCCTCACTTGGCCATCAAGCTATAAAGGTTGGAGACCACTGGCTTAGTATATCATTAGAACACAATCAGATGCGGTTTCTGTTCTACAGTAACAATTTATTGTACTATGAATATAATATCATTTTTTCTCAGTGCCTGGGACTCCAAAAAGAATGCTGATGGCCAAAACTAAATGGATGTTTGTTAAAAATGGGGTTTTAAAGAAAGTGGGACCATTTTTTAAAAAGTATTATGTTTTATTATTTTCTGTCCTCATAAACTCTTAGTGCATCCTGTAACAAAAACCCTTATGTGAAAGAAAGTAAGCTGCTCTAGATTCAGACGAAGTGTAGATTTGTTGCTGAGGAATTAATCCTAAGGAACATTCATTGCTTTTTTGGTTTAATTCATCCCCTGGACAACAACTTTATGCAAACAAAACCCTGCTCCATTCCCACCAATGGAGAACTGATCTATACTTATAATGATGCCAGAAAGTCTCAACTGATCTATTGGCAAATGTACAAAAAGTACCAAATATGTCTCCAGGGCCAAGGTACAAAATCACAAGTCACATTACAAAATATATGTGTCAAAAAATTATTGCCAATATAGTCCGGGATTTTCTTCATAGTATAACTGACTATTATTTTCCAGGTGGTGTGTTTGTTGCTAGTAGTGAAAAATATATCGAGATAAGCATCAAAATATATTTTATACAATGCTTAAAATAACATAAGCAATCACAGTTCTTCCATTTATTACTTTTTTATACTCAAAGTAACAGGAGGAAGGCAATTATTCTAATATCTTTGAGGTGGATAGATTTTTTTTTCTTCCTATTCTGAAACAGTTCACAGAAAGCATGGTACATTGATTTTGACTAACAAGCTATAAACAAATGTAACAAACTGAGAATGTATTTTGGATTTGTGTTCATTGTTGAATTGATGTGCATCTTTAGTCCAAACAGATTGCCAGATGTACTCATTTCAAAGTAATGCAGCTTAAGAGAACATTTTTAAAATTAAATATATGTGTGAAAATGCTGCATTAATAGTTTTTTTAAAAAAAGAATAATGTTATTGCACTAAACTAATAAACAAAAGAACTCTGTTCTTTATACTCTCATAGTTTAGACCAATGGTATCAAATTTGTGGCATCACATTGTCATCATGTGACATATCATGACTTTTTCCTCCTTTGCTAAAATAAGGTGAGTGTGGCCAGCGTGTGTCACATCCGGACCATGGGCCACAAGCTTGACACCCCTAGTTTAGACTGACTATGCTGTTTGAGAATTATGGGAATTGTAGTCCAGCATATTTTTAAGTTTGGGCAAGATTAATTAATGATCTATATGTCAATATTGTACCATAAGACATCAGACACTCTAAAGTATTTACTGCTGTCATCCTATATATCAGTATTGCAAAAATCAGCTTTTAATTAATGAAGCTTATACCAAAATAGCAATGCTATTTTAATGAGATGTGTAAAAAGCTAAGGATTTGGAGAACAATCAACTATGATTTTTTTTTAAAAAAATTAGGAATTAGTAGCCAAGAAAAGTTCATACTTGGTTAGTCAATTTGGTGAAAGCATTCTAAGTTAGTTTTTCATCTCCAAATGAGCACAATAATCACATATCTTAAATACACTGGAAGTCTAATGAACTCTATTACTCTGATGATGCTCCTAAGCTTTGGAGAAGCACAGCTGAAACAAACATGTTGAGTTATAAGATTTTAAAAATAAAAACTAATAGTTTGAGCTATACTAGTCTACGCATATATATAAACCTGGCAGCCAGATAGTAATCTCTGCTCTAGTCAATGGATGCAAACTGTGAGGATTGGAAAGGCCATTCTCATATACAAGGAGCCTAAGATCAAATGCATTCCTTACAGTCATAATGCCATCATTCTCATAGAGAATATTGAAATAGCCAGTTTCAAGCAGTAATTAAGACACCAGATTAGAAACCAGGAGACTCTGAGCTCTGGTCTTATGCATGAAGTTCTTAGGCATGAAGTTCTAGTCTTGGCCTTAGGCATGAAGCTAGTAGAGTGACCTTGAGCCATTCCCGCTCTCTCAACCCTACGAAGAAGAAACTAGCAAACCATTTCCAAAATCTTGCAAAGAAAACTGCAGGGACTTAAAGGCATGCACATTCACTAGCGACATTGAGAAACAAGTCTATTTCAGTAAGATAAGAAAGATGTAAGTTTTGAACCTGATGGTGCATGGAAGAAAAAAGAGAGAAAAAATAGAAGAGAGAAAAGACGTTGCCTGAGGCAGTTGGCAGTTGCTGATTTTCTGCTCTAATAACAGCTTTAATGGAATTTGTAATAAAAATAGTTTATCAAAAAACCTGTGTCATTGAATCTCTGCTTGCTCTTCAGGTTATGATCTGGGTGAAACATAACCAAAATAGTATATCTAAAGGTACAATTGGACAGCAAACATAATTAAATACTTTTTAAATATTTAAACGTTACTTTCTCAAGACTGCTTTGCTTCAAGACACTTCCTTTGAAAGTAAAAATCAAGTGAGATGACTTGGAAATTTACAGATTTATCCAAAATATGAATTATTATGATTTGCTGCATTTCTTAAATGTAGGTACAAGGCACTATAAAATAATATGTGTTGAAATGATTTGCAGAAGACATTAAAGAGGAGGAGCTATAATACATGATACAAGGTTTTAGAAGAAATGAATCACATCGTATTAGGTACTATTCAGCTAATATTCTAACTCATTTACATGATCACAACTGAAGTTTAATTGAAAATTTTCATACTGCATTTTATTTAAAGCTATCATAAAATAGATTTCATCATTATCATTTAATTGTATTCCTCTTCAACAATACCTGTTTTATCCACCTATGAAACCATTAACTTATGTTATAAAATAGCAGTTTGGTTGTATGGAAATGAATTGGATGCTACAATTGTACATTAATAGTTTAAGATCAAGAATAAATCATCAGCAAACATCAAAGTTTTATGCAACTAGCTAGTCAAGGATCAAATATGGAAATCTTTTAGATCTCTCACTTGCTCTGTCTGTATACAGACAAGTGGGAAAATATAGCACTAACAAGAAAATATATTAGTAAGAGAACATGTGGGGTTGTTTTCCTTCTAATTTCATTTTTCACATTCTAATACTTAACAATTTTCCTGAATACATCAGCACACTGCATACACCTCAAAGCTATGGAATGTAAGCAATGATATGCAAAAGAGTATATTAGACATCTGTGGTTGAACAGAGTAATATGAGCAGCATGCTTGGAGTAAAATTGGACTTTGGTTGCACATGTGGTTTACAGGCCAACATGTGCAAAAACTTACTGATGTTATAGATGTAGCATGTCTTTTGAGAATTTCCTTACTTGTCTTGTAATTTACTCCTTCAGTGAGTAGAAACAAAAACATGAAGAACAAAATGTAATGCTAAATCTGTAAACACACTGAACATAATGAAGAAGGCATGGAAATGCCTGAAGAATGATCCAGAGCTGCCCATCCTAGAAGAACTTTAGATAGTGCCATGGAAGAGGGCTCCATTCAGCAATAAATGTATTTATTGAGTTTGCTTTGGGAATTTGGAGCTGGGAGAGAATTTGACCACTGTACTTGTTACAGACATTTGACAGTGAGCATAGAATAATAGATCTCAGTTATAGGAAGGCAGATTGCATTTTAGCAAGAACAATTCAACAATATTACCTATTACATAGAAAAATGGTGGGTTCCTCTTTACTGAATATATTCATCAAAGGCTCAGAACCATCTTTCAGGGATGCTTTAGTTCAGGGCTGTCAAACTCCCAGCCTGCAGACCAGATGCATCATGGGCTGGCCATGCCCATGCCTGGTTTAGCAAAGGGGAAATAGTCCCTATACATCACATGATGCTGCCGTGATGATATGAGTTTGACACCACTGCTTTACTCTGAATTCCTGCACTTAGGAGGCTGCTGAATTAGTTGGCGAAAATCTTCTCAATCTGATGACATATTTCAAACTTATATAATGTGAGATCAGGGCCAATATAAAAATTAAAATCTGGTTCACATTTTCTTAATATGCCTTTCATAATCTTGAGACTTCAGAGCAAGATTTCTGATATATATATTCATTTACAATGGAAATATTATGAATTGTAATACTGCAGAATTGTACTAGCAAGATCATCACTCTACGTAGCTAAATATAATTCATAAAAGAGAAATAGAGTGAATAGATTAGCCCATCCCACATATGTATATTGATTCATTCTGTTATATAAAAATTGGCATTAGTTGCCTTTAAAAAAACAAATTTGTTGAGGATGATTGAATAAATCCTGTATCTCTTATCATTTTTCATTTGAACCATGTTAATATATCTCTCATTAAAGTGTGCTAAGCCACATATAATGAATTTTTTACAGAAAGACTATCTATCAAGGAAATCTTAGAAGAATTTTTTTTTATTGATCCACAAGCAGATCCATTTTCTGCTTACTTCATAACTTCCCTCCAAGTTAGAAATAATGGAAGATAAGAAGGCCTGATGAGAATGAAAAAAGAAAGAGAATCTCATCCCATTATCAATTCCCTTGGATATCAAAAAATATTATAATATGTAAAAGTTTAAGAAAAGAAACAAGGTTTTTATGGCAGGATGAAGTAAACCATGAAAAACCTCTCCACAAGCTGCCTTGGAAATGAGATCTTCAGAACCATGTTTGATGAGATTAACAAAACCAACTGGGGAAGATAAAGATGAATGAATATAATGAATGTACAGGAATAAAGCATAAGTAAGAAGAAGAAATAAATACTAAGATGTGTACAGGTTGACAAGAAAAAAAAGCACAAAAACATATAATAAGTAACGATATGATTTGAAGTCCAGTACATTTGTTTGTCATCATGCTGAAGAACATTTTACAATAGAGGTTATAAAAATGGGATAAATAATACAAAACATGTAGTCACAGACTATGGGCATACCACATTATATATAGAAACCAGAGGACTTGGAAAATGATGAAACAGTGCATAACTGAGAGAGAAAAGCAAATAGAAAATTTGTGATAAAAGTTAATAGAGAGCATAGTAAGAACTAACTCAACTGGAGGGGGATTCCTGCCTCTCCAAAGTAGCAACTGCTAGGATTGTCTCACAACAAACTGAAATGCCTCATCTTAATTGGAGATGGAAGAAAACATTTAAATGTATATTTCAGAAGTGGAACAGAAATGTGTGCCCTGCGGTTACTTTGGCAGGCAGTAATAGAGAGCAATGTCATTTGTTTATGCCTTTTAGGAACAGCTGGTTCAAATATAAAAATGGAGAAGCAACAGCACAATCAGACTTGCAAGATTCTGTTATAACCAAGTAAAAATAGTTTTGAGCGTTCCCATGAAGCTGATTTTTGGGTCTGGTTTCCTAATGGTGCAGACAGCAATCTTAAAGGGCCTGTCACATAGACCGACGGATGCAAAACGTATGTAAAAAGGACACAGCGGACTAGAAAATGTTCCATCCATTGTTATCCGCTTCTCAAAAGTGCCCCGAATTTTGCATAAGCAGAGCGGACAACAACGGAAAGGAACGGACGGGAGAGAATGTATCAGATGTTAAGTGGATGCTCCACGGAAAGCCTAGCGGATGGAAGCGGATGGCACATCCGCGGCCTTCCGGGGGAGCACAAGCGAAGTGTTACGCGCAATGGAAGGAAGATGCCGAGCGGTGCCAAGCGAGGGAAGCGGATGCAGAGCGGAAGCCAGCGGAGCCTAGCGATGCCTAGCAGATGCAAAGCGTTCACTGCGCGCCATGCGGGAGGATGCACTGCATCAGCCCCGTGGATATAAAGGGATGCAGCTTGCAAGCAGTTACCATTCAGAGGAAAGACCTTGCTCCAGCAGCCAGCCAGCAGCAGCAGGCAGCCAACAAACATGGGGAAGAAGAGAAGCTCTGCCATCTGCTGCCAGCCCTGGCAAGAAGGACAGGGCACCATCCCACCCCTGCCCTGACTCTGCTTCTGCTGGGCTCTACTGCCGAGCTGACCTTCTGGTGCTGAGCTTCTGCTGAGCGCTTGCTCCTGGTGCTGGTGCTTCTGCTGGTGCTTACTTTGCTGGCGCTGCTCCTATGTGCTGGTGCTTCTCGCTGCTTACTATGCTGGCGCTGCTCCTGGTGCTGGTGCTTCTGCTGAACTTACTCTGCTGGCGCTGCTCCTGGTGCTGGTGCTTCTGCTGTGCTTACTCTGCTGGCGCTGCTCCTGGTGCTGGTGCTTCTGCTGGTGCTTACTCTGCTGGGCCCTGCTCTGGTCCTGCTGGTTCTGCTGGTACTCCTGCGCTCCTGGTCCTGCTGGTGCTCCTGGTGCTCCTGGTCCTGCTGGTTGCTGTGCTGTGTGCTCTGGTCCTGCTGGTCCTGCTGGTGCTGCTGGTGCTAACTCTGCTGCTGCTGATCCTGGTCCTGCTCGTGCTCCTGCTGGTGCTGCTGGTGCTTACTCTGCTGCTGCTGATCCTGGTGCTGCTGTGCTTGCTGGTGCTTACTCTGCTGCTGCTGATTCCTTGGTCCTGCTGGGGCTGCTGGTGCGCTGGTGCTGCTGGTTCCTGCTGGTCTGCTGTGCTCTGGTCCTGCTGGTCCTGCTTTTGCTGCTACTGGTGCTGCTGCTGCTGGTGGTGGTGGTGTTGGTGGAGCAGCCCTACAACCTCGAAGCCCCTCTGATGGAGGCCCATATGGCCCTGCCAGAGGAGGAAGAGAGCATACATGAGAACGAGAACGGGAAGAGGAGGCAGTACTCCATCCGAAGAGGAACATGAGGATGAGGTGCTGGAATGGCTGAGGGAGAAAGAGTATCTTTGGTGGAAGGGACACAGCTCTATTGAGACACCAAAAGGAAGCAGTTTGCTTGGAGAGAGAAGGCGGATGAGCCTGGGCTAAACTTCAGAGGTGCTCATCGGCTGGTGGAAGCCACATGCACACCTGGTACGGGAAGCTGTACCTCAAGAAATCTGGCCAGGCCACGGTCAAGCTGATGGACCGAGAGACCTATGTGATGGCCAACGTGCAGCTTCTTGGAGGGTGAGATCTGCCACGAGGAGCAGCCCCTCTGACAACCCTCTCTCTCAGGCATGCCCGCAGAGAGCCAGTCCTCTTCTGGCCAAGAGCAGCTCCTGGTCCAGGCAGGTTTCTGTGGAGCATGCACGAGGAGACCCCCCCGACAGGCTGACTCCCTGTGGTGGGTGCGTGGAGGAGACCCCCTGACGCAGTAGGGATACAAGGAAGAGGCACTTCACATCAAGAGACCAACCCCATCCACCCCAGCTCCACCTCCACAGAAATGCAGGCAGAGAGGCAAACCGAGACGGGCAGAGCCACACCTGTCCTTGCTGGAGATCAGGAACCCATCAGAAGCAGTGTAGATCTCCTCTCTCCAGCTGGTTACATCACAACATTACATCCTCAAAGACCGCAAGCCCTTGCTCACCTACGGTCAACCCAGACCCTCATGGACATGTTTCCGAATCACAGTATCCAAGGGACAGATCAAGTACGGATCACCGAGTCTTCATCCCCAAACCTTCCAGACCCAGCTGAACCTGCTCCACCAGCTCCAGGTCTGCTCCTCCACCCAGGTGATGTCCTGCCTTCACAAGGCTTTCCACAGGCCCTCACCTACCAAGGCTACAGGCTACAGGGAGCTCCCAGCAGCACAGGCAGCCCTTTCCAGTTCCAGGCACAGGTAAATGTATGCCACCGGTGCACGGGTGCAACGATGCACAGATGCCACCATGCCTCCCTCGCTCAGCTGCCAGACCAGACAGCCCCACTACACTCCTACCTCTTCACCCACAGGACAAGCCCGGCCTCAGAACAATCTTGTCATCGGTATTGGAGCGTACACCCCAGTGGCTGGAGGAAGGGGCTCTCACACCACAGGATCTGAGCAGCTTCTCTGAGAGCTTCCTCCACAACACCATGCCCTGTTGTCCTGCTGTGGCGGCCAGCGAACCCCCATATGGCATCGACCAGCACTCAGCAGCAGCCACCTCACAGCACCTGGACCTCACCCCTGGACTTGGCCAGCCTCAGAGTGACTGAGAAGAGTGCCAGAGACTGGGTGGCTAACCTGTTGACTTTAATCTTTGCTTTGGCACTTGGGGTCATTTGCTTTTACAAGCTTTTTTATAAATAAGATTAACTTTGCATTCACACACTTGCGTTTCTATTTATTTTATAATAAAGGCTTGGTGGAAACTTTTAGAAATGGTTTTAAGCCTTTGCATGATGTGTGGATGGGTAGTAGCTGTGGGATGGCAGAGATACTGTGCGATGGGAAAATAGCTGTGGGATGGGCATGGTATAACTTTGGGATGGGTAATAGCTGTGGGATGGCGCAGGGATACCTTTTGGATGGTAATAGCTTTGGGATGGGCAGGGATAGCTGTGCGGATGGGTTAATAGCTGTGGGATGATAAACCTCCAGTGCAAACATAGTGGGACTGTATGGTCCACGCCTCCCATGGTACCAACCTTTGGCCCTTTATTATAATACAGCGAATCCATTAGTCCACCACATGTCAACATAAACACACATCTTTTAATGCCCTGTTCATTGTAAGCACTCAAATACATGCACACATCTCATCAGTGTGATGAGACAGGCTAAGGAGCCATTCCATTGAAGCATCTATCATCCTTGTCTTACCACCCACTGCTCCAGCTGGGGAAGTTCCACCAGTGTTTCAGGAGGTTGCGCTGCTTCTCCCTTTCACGTGAGCTCGTGTTGGGGCTTGCACATCCACAAGTAGTCTATCAGCGTTTTGCCCTTAGCCTCCATTCCCCAGGCTCCATGTCCCCATTGCCTTGTTAGGTCCACGAGCCTGTTTCGTGCAAAGACTGGGGTAGCAGGTGCCGCATGAGATTGTGGCAGGAATGCAGCGAAGCTTCACGATGCTTTCTCACGGTCTGTGGGCCGATGCTGCATGGTGCGTGAGAAGTATCTGAGAACCTGTTGGCCAGGAGCCCAAAGCGTTCTCCACACCTGCCTTGCCCTGGACAGCCTGTAGTTGAAGATCCTCTCTTCACGGGTGAGGCATCTGAAGTGTAAGGGCGTTCATGAGGTAGGTTCTGAGGAGAAGGCATCATCCCTCATGATGAAGTAGGGCACATCCTTGTTGTGTCGTTGGGCAGGGTCTGGATCTGCGAAGCCCATGATGAGGTTGCGTTCAAGCCCTCCTTGAGATGACGGCGTTGTATACCTGGCATCTGAAATGACCGTTGCCTGAAGCATCGATATACATGAACTTGTAGTCAGCATCGACAGTGGCGAAGAGGATAATGCATCGAAGAATCCCTTGTAGTAGTGATAAGTGGACCCTGAGTGGCTGGAGTTTTGCAGCTCCAACGTGTGTGGAAGTTCCACTTCTGAATACCACTGCTCTGCAACTTCTTCCACCTTCTTCAGTGGAGGGGCACTGGAGGAGTTCTCCAGGTTGTTCTTTCGATGATAGCTTTGCACCACTTTTTGCCACAATGCTGATGGTGTTGTGTGCACCTCCAGCCGTACTGCTATGCTCCTGTTTACGTGGGTCCGGAGGCCAGGTGGCGAAGAGTCAGTTCCACTTGAGTCAGGGTCCAGGCTGGCCGGGAAATTGGTGCTCTGCTTGGTCAAACCTGGGTCTCAGCCGCTTCCACAACTTCATCAAACATGGCTGGTAGATCCTCATGAAGTTTCTGGGAATGCACGAGGTCTTTCGTTTCTCACTCACCATCAGCTTGTTATACAACAGTCCATGCTCTGCTCTTCTGGCGATCCATCTTCGACAGACACTTCTTGGCCGGCCTCCTTTTTTTCGCGTAGAACAGTGAAAGAACCTGTAGATAGCTTCGCACTGTTGTAGAACGATGTGGCTACCAAAAGAGTTGGTGATGATCCATGGTGGAGATGACTGGATGCTGTGAGAGCAAGAGCCAGAATGAAGGCTGAAGAGGTCTGCCAGCAGCGGTGCTGGACTGAAAGTTGAGATCCAGGTGAGTTCCTCCCCTTTTTTATAGGAAAGTATAGGTTTATCCGCTTGGTGTCTTTTGCATCCTCTAGACATCCTGCAGAAGTTCTAAAGATCCGAGATACGTCCCTCTGCGAACAGTTTTTTCCTTTTAATGCTTTGTTATGCAAGCTGCCATCCGCTTCATCTTCTCCTCCGTTGCTTACTTACGTTGCATGTCCGTTCCGCGTCGTTTCGCTTCCTCCCTGTGTCCGTTTTTCGCTGAGCAGATGCGAGTTGCGCGGATGCGTAGGGATTGCCTAGCGGATTAGCGGGGGCGTAACGGATGACAACGGATGTAGAACGGATTTCCCCATATGCCTTAGCGGATGGCAAACGGACGCGTTGGAGTACATTTTCCGCTCAAAAAGTTTTGTGCAAGCTTTTTGAGCGAATGAAAATGTCCAATTAGACGTATGCTGACGGATAGAGAGGATGAAAAACAGACGCAGTGGTACAGAACGTAAGCATCGCGTTAACCCAAGGATGGCAAGTGTTTCTCTCCCTTTTACATCCTCTTTCCATCCGTTGGTGCTGTGTGACAGGGGCTTAAACTTCAATGAATTGGAGCAGTGTCTGGTCTGAGCTGACTACAAATGTTATCTGTCATTTGTGCTCTTAAGATTGGGATAAATAAATACAAATTTATTGTTTTGACAATGGAGCTCTCCTATTTCTGTTAAAGTCATTTTCCTTCCCCTCTAAACTGCTTGCTGTTCTGGTGAAAGGGCAGCCAAACAATATATATAGTAGATAAATAATGTAATAAGAAAAATACTAGAATGTACAGAAATGAACAGATTAACACTTGCAATTAAAGAAAAGGAACAAACTGAAAATTATCAGATATGGGAATTATTTTATCAATGGCTAGAGAAAAAATATAAAAGCTAGAAATAATAATTAGAACATTGAAATACAGAAAATAAGTTAATAGAATTTAATACATAAAGAAGAGNTTTAATACATAAAGAAGAGAAAAGTTATAGTAATAGAAATAATTTCTATTTGTATACTGATATGATAAGAATAGAGAATTAATATTAAAATAATAAATATGATTGTAAAATTTAATTGTTATGGCCCAAGACATTTGTAACCAGATGACACACTGTTAAATAAAAGATTAATTGAATGTATATTTAAATAAAAAAATGAATATAGTAAAATTATATATATTTATATATATTAGATAAATTGTAAGTCAGAACCACCTGGTGTCACTTCTTGAAGAGTTTACATGATTTCAAACATTCTTTGGAATCTTTTATGTGAATTGAAACTGCAAAAAATAATTGTCTCACTCACATATATGTTAAGCTTTTAGATATAGTGTACATATATGTAGGCTTTTTCATTTATGCTGGAAAAAATATTTCAGATATTTCAGGCATGAGCATAGCAGAGCCACCATTTATATAGCCACCATTTATATATGACATATCCTATCTGAAAGTATCTATTCTGGATATATTTCAGAGTCAATTAAACACATTTTTATTTGCCTAAGCAAATAAAGTTGTGTTTCTGTGTTTACTTATATTTTAGAATGTACTTTTTACCCTCCATAGAGAGTTGGGGTTTTAATTCATTTAATTTAAAGTTTTTAAAGCATTCATTTAATACTAGTTTCTATGTTATTTTTAGATATTTTATGATTTTTTTCTATTAGTTTGTAGGTTTTAAATTTCTGTCGTCACCTAGCGAATTTGATTAATTGGATAGGACACATACTATTTTCAAATTAAACATATCCACATACTGATATTTGTTTTGGTCTAACTGTTCAATTAAATAGACTGAGGTAAATGACTCAACTTGATACATTAGTACTATAAATTTCTTCTGATCCTCTTGTGTCATTGTTAGATTACTTGAAGGTTAATCTAATTTTTAAATTTTGTGAACCTTCTACTGATATAAAAGGTAAAGGTTTCCACTGACTTCTTGAGTCCGACTCTAACAGAAATATTTAACTCAATACATATTTTTGTTACCAGTTTTAGACACAGTTATAACTATTCCCTGTTTCATCAAAATGACAAAAAATGTCATGAAGTGTAATACAAGTTCTGCACCTTGCATACATTTGTGTGGTATCACAACATAAAAGGTGATATGTAAGTGGACGATAAATGGTTCGCGCATTTTTTACATACATAACATTGTGCTGTGTCTTTGTCAATTTGTCCCCTGATGACATAATGGTGGCAGCTATAATACTACAAATAATATCATTTAATACCTATGACATATATAATATCACCCCCCTTCGATTTTAATGGACACTTGTCATTTCAGAAAGTGGCAAAATACCAAGATTGCTATTGAAATTCACACTAAATTTTTCTCTATCCATTAGAATTTTTTAATAATATACAAGCAGTCAAATTGACTTCAAATGAGTGTATTCAGCAGTTGCAATTATAAACTGATAACAGGTTTGTGTGTTATGGCGACACATCAAAATTAAATGTAACGCTGTAGGACCAGTCTGGTGCTCCATTAGCATTGATGGTGTATAAATTTCAGTTATTTGAAAAATGAAAAAAGATCCAATTAAATTGAAAAATTATACAGAGTAAAAATACATGAGAACATACAGAAAACAATTCAATGGGGCAGAACTGTAGAAAACTGTCTGTATTTCATGTCTGCACCAAAAAAAGGCTTTTTCAATTGCTTTGAATAAACTTCAATTTTGCCTATAAGCGTACCTCGATCTGGCTCATCAGAAGAGTTTTGAAATTTTGATTTTTGCAGGGGGGGGTTAGAGAACTTTATTTCTCTCAAAATAGATTTTGAGGCCATTCCTGTATAAGAGACAGAAAGTTGGACATGGACCACAGAATGAAACTGTATTTCCCTTAGTCTCAAAACTCAACAAGGTACCATGTACAGTTCTCAGAGAATTGCTATGCGAGAGAAGGAAGAAAAGAGAGATTAATACACTTGAGAAGTGTGTGTATGTGTAATATATATAATATATATTATTATTTATATATATATATATATATATAATTTAAGAGTATATATATAATTATTATAATGATAGTGTGCTGTTCAGCTTATAATATTATATATACATTTTTTTTTTAAGCTCTCGCGGGTACTTACAAATTTGCTGTTTAGCTTCCTTCGGCGTATGTAGGCCCACGTCATTGTGTTCTGTTAAAGTTTGTAGCCATTGTAGTTCTGTTAAAGTTGGCAACGCTTTCACAGAATCGTCATCACTTGCACACTTATCAGGCTTCTGGTTATTGTGAAGGTGTGTCTCAGTTCTCTCTGTTTCAAATTTGAGGCATGCTGTCTATGTCTGATTGTGCTATTAAAAAATCTTGGATCTGTGTTCCATCATGCGACTGGGAGTTTGAATTGATGGTGTTTCTTGGTTTCTCTGTCTTTTTTGTGGCTTTGATTGGCATGGCAACACCTCTGTTCTTCGTGTTGGGGCTTTCAATGCAGCTTGGCTTCGTGCTGAAAGGTAACGGCTGCTATTCATCCAGGCAACTGGGTTTCACCTGGTGCCTGGTGGGGGGTGTTTGAGGTTGGAGGCAATCAGAGGGAGTCTGTCTGTGTTTCAGGTGTTTGTCCTGTTTGTGTGTGGAGATCTTTCTATTTGAGACGTGCAGGCTTGCTCCAAATGATTAGCGTCTGCCTGGAATCATCTCTTCTATTCATGCTTGTCAGTTTTTTTCAATCTCTATGCTTCTCTGATGATTCTGTCGGCTGGGTTTTCTATAGTGGGAGGGGTTTGGTGCCACTGAAGTTGAATGTTGTGACCTGTGGCTTCATTGTTGGATACGTGAGAGGTGTGGTTCAGCTTTTTTTACTGCAAACATTTTTTGTGTTCATTTAACTAGGCGGGTGTAACTTATTCTTCTATTGGTCGTCCAAGTTGTGGCGCGGCATGATGTACAGGAATTTCTATAGCCTTGGTTTTTCGCCCAGTATTTTGTCTTTGGGGTTTTTAAGGATGGTGCTATTTTTGTTGGTCTGTTTTGAGGCAGTCTTGATGTGATGCCTGCTGTAGTATCTTACTGATTTTATCTGTAGTACCTCTTATGTAGGGCAAGACAGCTGTTCCGATAGCGTCTGTTGGGTCTTCTAGGTCTCTGGTCTAGTTTTTGGTGTGTTTTTGTGGATCAGCTGGTGATTTTTTTTTGTGGAGAGCCATTGGCTGTCAATACTTCATCAAGGTGCATAGTGTCAGTCTTTATATGTCGTCTTATCTGCCAGGCGTTTGGTTCTGGTAATTAGTTGTCTTCGCCACAGAATTTATTCTGTGCTGGTGGTGGGTGGACTGGACGTTGATGGTAGCGTTGGTGTGTGTTTTTTTGGTATATTGGTTGTGTCCCAGTGTCGCATCTGTTCTTTTGGTAAGAAAAGATAATTACCGAAGGAAGCTAAACAGCACAATGTAAGTACCGCGAGAGCTTACCAAAAAAAATATATATACATATATATCACCTTATAAGGATTCTCTGGTTATTTGGGTTTTCTCCACGCGTAGAATTGGAAGTATCTAGGCAACGTTTCGATGAAGTCTCATTCATCATCTTTCAGCTTGTTCTCTCAGCGCTGTGCTTCTCAGAGTAACAGTAAAGTTACTCTGAGAGCACAGACCTGAAGAAACAAGCTGAAGATGATGAATGAGACTTATCGAAACGTTGCTAGATACTTCCAATTCTACACGGGGAGAAAACCGAATAACCAGAACCACATTACAAATATCCCGAACAGAAGACAATATGAAGAGACAGATACGGCTGAACTTACCGTAAAAACAATAGTAAACTTTACAGACTAATGATGGGTAACCGATAAAGCAATGAGTAGAGACATATAAAAATAAACATATATATATTATTTATATATAATATATATATATATATATAATATATATATATTATATAATATATTATATTATACCCGAAGGAAGCTGAATAGCAAACACCACAAAGCACTATTAGTGTGTGTGTGTGTGTTGTTTTAGGGGAAATTACATGAATGCCAGTTCAGCTATTCCTTCGGGTATTATCACCACGTCATTGTAATGCTTTTAAAGTTGAAGCAACATTTCCCAGCAGAATCTCATCTGCCATCATCAGCTTCTGTATGAGTTTGTTGTGTCAAGCTATCAACAGCCCCGTTCGTTAAATTGTGAGGCCTAGCCTACTGTTGTCCCAGGATGGTTTCTAATCTCTGATTTGTTGGAGTCTGGTCCTATGTTTAATTGGACGTGTGAGTTTGGTTGTTGGTGTTCTGGTTTCTTCTGTCTGTTTTGTGGCTTGAATTGGCCTGGCAACACTGGTTCCTGTCTGGATTGTTGAGGTATCAGTGCAGTTTGGCTGTCGTGTAAAAGGAGCCTTGGTTATTCTATTAGGAAGCTAGGTTTCATCCTGGGTGCCTGGTGGGGTGTTGGTTTGAACTTGTTCATTGGACTGTGGAGTTTGATTGATGGTGTTTCTGGTTTCTTCTGTTCTTTTGCGTTTTTTTAAAGCTTTCGTGGGTACTTAAATGTGTGCTGTTCAGCTTCCCTTGGGTACTATCCACTCATTGTAGTGCGTGTTAAAGTTGTAGCATACGTTTCAGCAGAATCTCATCGGCCATCATCAGGCTCTGTTATGGATGTGGGTCTCACAGCTTTGGTTTCAAATTTGAGGCTGTTTAGGTTTTCTTTTCCATGGGGGCCGCAAATCACAAAATGTGTCATTTGAGTATCTTAGCCTATAGTTTGGGCTTTGTGGGTGGCATTTAGCCAGGGCTCTGGATTCGAATTCTTCCATGAACAGTTTGCAATGACGGGTGAACAGTCGGTGATCCCATAGGGGCTCCTTCAATTTTGCTTGTATCTTTGCCTTTGTAAATGAAATATGTGTGGGTTAGGCCAGTGTTCTATTAGTTGTCATGAGGTCTATTGCTGGTGGTGTTTATTTTTGATTGATTCAAGAGTTTTTTATATCGGTGACTGTGACGTGAATAGTGAACCACGTCGAAACTTCCAAGCAGATCTTCTTGTTCACATGTAGATCTTGATCATTGTAAGACAGTGGTATGAGTTTGTACATAGGAAGCTGGGTTGTCAGCATTGGGGCTGAGTTGTTTTGCTAGTATTTAGCTAGGTTTTGTAATGGGCTCCTATGGAGCTGACTATGGGTCTGGAGAGTTATGCCTTCTTTGGTGTATTTTTGGGAGAACGTTATATTGGAGCATCTGAAGATTTTCTCTTGGGATGATCGTCTGTTGGATTTCTTTGCTTTTGGGCGGTTTTATAATTTCTTCTTGTGTTAATTTTTTTAGATATGTGGTGGTGTCTGTGTTTTATAAGGTTTGTATGTTGGAGTTTGGATAGGTCTGTAATTTTGTTTCATAGTCTTTTCTCCTGTCATTACTACTGTGGCATTTCCTTTTGTCTGCTGGGAGTAATTATTGGTCTGTTATCTTTTTCAGGTTTGTAGTGCTCTGAATTCATCTTTTGCAAAATACTTTTCGTCTTGCCCTACATAGATGTTACTACAGATAAAATCAGTAAAGATACATACGCAGGCATTCACATCAAGACTGCGCTTCAAACAGACCAACAAAAATAGCAGCCATCCTTAGAAACCCAAAGACAAAATTGACCAGCATGAAAAACCAAGGCATATACCGAAGTTCCACTGTACATCATGCCAGCACATACATTGGACAGACCAATAGAAGATAAGTACCCCTAGGACTAGAACACAAAAATGCAGTAAAAGCTGGAACCGACCTCGTCACCTAGCTCAACACATGAAATAGCCACGAGGTCACAACATCAACCTCATGCACTAAACCCTGGCCACCATAGAAAACCCAACCACCAGAAATCTAGAGAAGCCATAGAGATTGAAAAAAGACTGAAAGCATGAATAGAAGAGATGATTCCAGCAGACTGTAATTCATTTTGAATGCCTGCACTCTCAAAGAAAGATCTCCACACCACAAAACAGACAAACACTGACACCAGACCAGACTCCCTCTGATCCTCCAACTCAAACACCACCGCCACCAGGCACCCGGTGAACCTAGCTTTCTAAGGGATGAGCAGCTCTCCTTTCACATGAAGCGCAAAGCTGCAACCGAAGCTCCAACACAGGAACAGAGTGTTGCCAGGTAATCAAAGCACAAAAAGACAAAGAAACCAGAAACACCAAATCAATGTAAACTCACAAAGTCCAGTGACACACAGACGCACAGGCTTCCTAGCCATCAGAATAGACCAGCCTCGAATTTGAAACCATCAGAAGCTGTTGAGACCCACATCTATTTAGAAGCCTGATTGACTGCAGATGTAGCATTCTGTGAATACCTGGCTACAAACTTTAAAAGCAACTACATAGAGCGTGGATAAAGTACCCGAAGGAAGCTAAACAGCACACCCACACACACGAACACACACACACACACAGGTTCACAACACACACAACACAAACACACATATATATATATAACTATATGATAATATATATGATATATATATATAATAATATATATATATAATATATATATATTTGTGCTGTTTAGCTTCCTTCGGTATTATCCCCACGTCATTGTACGTTCTGTTAAAGTCTGTAGCTCAATTTATTCCTGTTAAAGTTGTAGCAGTTCAGCAGAATTCTCTCTGCCATCATAAGGCTTCTTCCATACAGAAGCCTGTATGATGGCAATGAGGATTCTGCTGAAACGTTGCTACAACTTTAAGAACTACAATGAGCTACAACTTTAACGAACTACAATGACGTGGGATTAATACCGAGGAAGCTAAACAGCAACAAATGTAGTACTCGCGCGAGATCTTAAAAAATATATATATATAAGAGCTGAACAGCCACCCACAATTTCATATATATATATATAGTTATATATATATATATATATTATATATATAAATATATTATATATATATATATATATATATATATATATTGTATATTTTGTTTTTGTTGTTGTTTTTTTTGTTTTAAGCTCTCGCGGGTACTTACTTTTTGGGCTGTTTAGCTTTCCGCTTCGGAGATTTAATCCACGTCAATTGTAGTTTCTGTTTAAAGTTGTACTCATGTAGTTCATGTTAAAGTTGTAGCACGTTTCAGGCAGAATTCTCATCTGCATCATCAAGGCCTTCTGTGGGATAATACCCGAAGGAAAGTTGACCAGCCTGATGATGGCAGATGAAGATTGCTGAAACGTTGCTACATATTTAACAGAACTACAGTAATGAGACTACAAACTTTTAACATTTCTCCCATGTAATAATTGGAAGATATCAAGGCTAACGCTTTCATCGAAGTCTCATTTCATCATCTAGGTGGTTCTCTATCCATGGAATTCCACAAACACAGCACCACCAAACGTACTAAAAAAGAACAGAATGGCCCTATTGAAATGAACTTCACACAAAGATCTCGCCAACCAAATCAACAAGAACCCTCATACTTCACCCTCAGACTAAGCAACAAGATTCACCCTTACTGTGACAAATCCAAATAAACTCGCTGTCTGGACGCTTGAACCAGACCACGTTCAAAGGCAGACACAAACATACCCAAAAACTCAGAAAACTAAAAACAACAGAAACACAACCCCCCGTCACAGAACACCAAAACACCACTGAAACAACAGGTGCAAACACATTCAGAGCAAAGATGACTCATGAACCAGAAACACCAATGTTCTATATCAAAACGATCACCTTGGCTCTTTGCTAAAGACCCAAACACATCTCCAAGAAAATCATATTGCGGAGCTTGAAACCAGCCTGAAACAGAACCAATCCGTGACATGAATGCCAAGCGAGATCAGACGACAAGTAACAGCCTCTCGCACAACCTAGCAACAACCCAAAAAGCAACTTATCCAAAGAAGAACACCTGCACTTAAACTTAAAGCCTGAAGAGACACCCAGCATAAAACAACAGCACAAAAGGGACCATCAGACAGTGGATGTCATGACACACTCCGTAAAAGTTAACCAACCTACTAACAAAGAACACCAACTATACACAACCCAAACATACAATGCACACAAACCTAAAAAACAACACCAATCACAATAAGCCTCCCCCATAACAGCGAGAAATGCCAGCAGAAAGAATCATACCCAGAGAAAAAATGATCACAGATGACACTCAAGACTTAATCTGTCTAACCCCAATACCCAAAGAACGGACACACACTACTATGACCAATATCAGCCCACAGGCTCACTTATACAAACTCTAGCCAAAATACAATACCTCACCAAAACAACATACAACATGCAGCAATAAATCAGACGTCAACCAAGTAATCGAACATCATCATTCATTGAGATCAAAAGAAACAAACTTACGAACCAAGCGACCTTACTATGAGCTTCGATGCATATCTTTCACCAAGGCCTAAAAGACCTTGAAAGCCATCCAAAACAATAACACCCACACCAAGTACATCCTAGATCTCTACCAACGCCACTGCCTATCAACCATATATCAGCCCTACTAATGGAAAAAATACAAACAAATAGAAGAGCACCCATCGGATCACACCGCTCTTCACCTTCCATCGGCAACCTACATGGAAACACTATGAAAACACAAGTCATACGAAAAATTAATATCAAACCGCAACTCGGCTCAAGAATACGTAGAATGACACGCCTAAAACTGCCAAGTAAAACGCGAACACCGAACTAAACCAGAACCCAACTCCAAGCACCACGCTAACCAGCCATACGAAGAAACCGACACTAATCGCACACACACCAACCCAACCAGCAACCAAACACCATCAACTACCTAACTAGATAATACAGAAATCACAAGAATTAATATACGAAATAGTATACCCCAAATCAAGGCTCCCTCAGGAACAACAACATCTAATCACACGAAGAAAATCAGATCAACAAACGCTAATCTACACTGCACTCTCACCACCATCACCGCAAACAACATAAACAATCAACCTTCCGTAAGCCGAAGACAACACTCAATCTCCAAAGAAAAAATACTTAAGCCACGATAACAACACCTAAAAAACCAACATACTCACATCAATACAGTACTAGTACAACCAATGGATTCAAAAAAGAAGATTCACCGCACACTAATACGCCAATAAGACAACACCTCACACCAACCAAAAAGCAACAAGCAACAAAGCAAGAAGAGACAGAAGATACACTCCCTCCCCATATAATAAAAAGGCACACAAGACAAATCCAGCAAGACCTCAAAAACCACAACATTAAAAGCATTACGCATAAACAGAAAAATATCCACCATCCTAACAAAGAAACTAAAGGACAAAGCAAACGAATGAGAAACCAAGAATATAAACGAAATCTGCACACCTGCCTGCCCACCACATACATAGACGGAAACACTAACCAGAAGATTGCCGCATTGAAAGAACACAGAATCAATCACAAAAGAAGACACTGACGACTCTTCACTGGTCAACACACTTAAAGCCACAGGCATGGAAATTGACTTAAAGAATACCAGAACTAATCGCACAAAACAAACACTTCAAGAACAGAATACATCTAGACCGAAGCCATAGAGATAACACGCAAAAACAGCACAACAGCATGAATAACAAGAAAATAACCTCACCCCCTACTCAACCTCATATAGGAAACCGCCCCATTAATCCAAACGAGTACTAAACATGAAGAAAATACAACACAACCCCACTCCAACGAAGTGCCATCACAACAACTGCTTCCACAATTTCACACAAGAAAAAAGATCACCCACACACAGCAAGAATGAGACACACAAAACCGAACCACAGACCCGAAGCCGGATACCGGCGCTGACACAGCATTACCACACTTAAACCACCTCTTGACCATACACAAAGCGGAATGACCCCACTATGAAATTGCAACGACGCATGAAACAACGATAACCAAAAAACAGGATCAACAAGCTACCAGACTCAAATCCCAGCAACTAAAGACAACAACAGAGCAGCAATCAGAACCCCCAAACGTAACAGAACACACCCCAGCTAATCCGTCAACAAGCCCCACCTAACAGACTACCTAATTCAACTCAAACTAGTGCTCAGAAACAATAGCAGGCTAACACAAACAATAGCACACTGAGCAAACTCAAACCCAATCAAAACACAGCCAACCCAACCAAAGTCACACCCGCAATCAAACCACGCCACCACCACAATCCATCCCCAGTAGCACTTAAAGGAAGAAGCAGCTGCAAGCGTCAATACTCTGAGAAGCGGACTGCAAAAACAAGCTGAAGATGATGAATGAGACCTTCTGGATCGAACAACGTTGCCTAGATACTTCGCATTCTACGCATAATATAGATATAATCATAGTACTATATATATATAATATAGCATATATAATATAATAGTATGTATGTAATATATAATATAATATATAATCATATAGTAGTATATATATATGTATGTATTATAAAGTATATATAAGTATCCATATATATATATACTTAATCTAATATAATCTATATATAATATAATATCCAAATTCACCATATATCTATAAGTTTTTTTAACTCTCGCGGGTACTTACATTATGTGTTTAGCCTTTCCATCGGTATTAATACCATGTCATTTGTAGTTCGTTAAAAAGTTGTGGCTATTGTATTCTTTAAAGTTGTGAGCAACGTTCAGACAGAAATCATCTCAAATCATCAGCCTACGATACGAAGCCGAAGATGGCATAGGATAGATCGGCTGAAACAATATGCTTAACTTTAAAACATTACAATCACGGTAGTCAGGCCACTAGCCATTTCTTTTTAACCAATTATGGTCGCTCAGCATCTAACCTGCCCTGTGCCAGAATGGGTTTATTTCTTCACCTGATTGGTTGGGAGTGCTTGGTCCTTGTATCTGGTCTCGAGTTTGCTGTGTTTTGCTTTTGGTGTTTTTTAATAATCTTCTCACGTCTGTTTTTGGTACATATTTATTCGTCTTGCATTGGCTGAGCAACACGTTGTTTGCCTAAATATTGAGGCTTAATAGTGCAGTTGGCTAGAATAGAATGGAGGGCTATCATTTCATATAGGAAGCTAGTTTTCATATCTGGCTGCTGTGGGTGTGTTCGACTGGAAGTAAATCGTGCCCAGCGTGTTTCTAGGCTTGGCTGATGTTTCTGTATTGTAAGTGAAGCTTCAGATAATGACAGTCGGTGGATCCTCTTCTATACATGCTTTCAGGTCTTTTGCAAAAACAGATGCACAAACATGGGACACCACCATATCACAGAAGAAAAACAACCCAACAAACCCAATGCCGAATCCCGAAAACTCCAACCACAGATAAACTCGTGCCAAACCACTCACATTGCCAGAAAAAACAAAAACAAAACTGAAATGCACACCACATAAAATACTGATCTAGCACCCTGACGAAAAGTATAAGAAGGCAAGCTTCACAAAAGCAAAATCACAGCTGACACAACATAAACACATGAGACTATATGAGAGCAGAAGATCTGAGACAGACTAGAAACACTGACTGCCCCCCTACACATAAAGGAACTAGACAAATCAATAAATAACTACACAGGTAATCACATCAAGACCCCTTCAAAAACAGACAAATAGCAGATCTAACAAGAAACCCCAAAGACACCACATCACCTGGACCTGAAAAACCAAGCTAACCGAAATACCGTGACAATCATGCCCGCCACATACAATTGGACCAGAACCAACAGAAAATAAGTACCGCCTAAGATTGAACACAAAAATGCAAGCTAAAAAAGCTGGAACCCCTCTCTACTAGTCCAAGCACAAGAAAGCCCGACAAGTACAACCTCAACTTCAATGGCATCCACATACCAAACCTAGCCACTATAGAAAACCCACCACGAGAATCATCAGAGAAGCCATATAGATTTGAAAAAAGGCCTGAAAGCATGAATAGAAGAGATTGATTCCACCAAACTGTCAAATATTTGGAAGCCTGCCATCGTCAATAGAAAGATCCTCCACACACAAGCTCAAGGCAAAGCACTGGGCCAAACAGACCCCCCGCTTTGAATACCCCAGCTCAAATACAACCCAACCAGGCACCCAGATGAACCTAAAACTTCTAATAAAGGATAGCCGTCCATATTATTCAAAGCCAAAGCCTGCACGAAAAGCCTCCAATACGGAAACCAATATTGCAGCTTATCAAGACAAAAACACACTAACAAAACAGAATAGAAGATATTAGAAAACACCAATCAGCAGAACACAGCAAACTCCAAGACAATAAACAAGACCAAGACTCGACCAAATCAGAATGCAAGAAAAAACCATTCTGGCACAGCAGTAGGCTAGCACCCAAATTTAAAACAGAAAGGCTGTGAAAGTCTGACTCACAGACGTAACACAATACAGAAGCTGATGATGCGCAAGATGCGATTCTGCCTGAAACGTTTGCCTACAAATTTAAAAGCACAACTATAAGGATGGTGGGTAATCCGCCGAAGCTGAATACCACACACACACACCAACACACGCCACACACACCCACCATCCATACACACACACACACATCCATTTTGTATTGACTAGTCAGAATCAAATTTCCAAAAACACAATTAAAAATCAACATGGAACATAAAGTCCAGCGAACGCATTAATTAGACATAACAGGTGTGAACATCAACCAGTGACAGATTCTATGCCCAAGGAAGATGCACATTGACATATGGCTGTTTCCACACACATAAGGGAGGCTTCACTCGATTGATGGCATAGCAATCAATGGTATATTGATGTTCAATGGAATTCATGGTAAAAATAATTGTGCTCATATTGAAACTAAAAGTAATGGTTTCCTGTCCAGTCATATCCATTCTATGCCATCATGCTCATCTCTGTTTCTTGGCCAAGAGAGCCAGCATTGTCTGGAGACATTTTCCATGGCCCTAACCCTATATGCCAAAGGCACATAGAACATTGTTTTCTTCCCACTGAATCTACTATTAGTATTAATCTATTCACATTTGCACACTTTTGAACTTCTAGGTGGGCAGGAGCTGGGGCAAGGAATTCACCCAATTGCTGGAATTCGGTCTTGAATCTGGGTTGTCAGCTTTCTGACAAGTTCACCATCTTTAAGCACTGAGCCATTGTGAAGGGAAACAGAAACAGATGCTACCTAGCATGACAAGGCCAAGACTGAGAGAATCAAGCCATAATATGCGATTCTTATTCTTAATATCTTAAGATACTTATTTCTTGTAAAGGTAGGAAACAACATGGAAACAAAGATCCTTTCATTGTCATGATCATTGTGTTCTAAGTCTTCAGGCAGCAACAAAGATCTCATGGTCAGTCATACTACAATGCTAAATAGCATGAGGCCATTCCTATTTGGAAGTATTGGGGAAAACACAAGTAAACATCCCAGTATTTTTCTAGTGTTGTACTCCAATCTGATCATCACAGTTGGCTTATCATAAAGCAGGGCTGTGCAGGCCTACAAAATGGGACAGACAGTAAATCATAAGTCCCAGTTTTTTTCCTCTTTGCCTGAGCAAAACTGTGAACTGTGCAGGCAAAGAGGAAAATGGTTTTGAAAGAAGCTCACACTTCCTATGTTTGGTGTATACAAGCCCACTGACCATGTTGTCCAAAAATAAACAAACAAGCCTG
The DNA here is from genome assembly GCA_004320025.1 of Laticauda laticaudata. Classification (NCBI taxonomy): domain Eukaryota; kingdom Metazoa; phylum Chordata; class Lepidosauria; order Squamata; family Elapidae; genus Laticauda; species Laticauda laticaudata. Next base: position 49,307 of record BHFT01006760.1, on the reverse strand, counting down.
GCTTGGCCTCCCTAAACTATCCTGCAACTTCAATTTGGGAGTGGGGGAGGGAAGTAAACAGATGTATCACCACTACTAACAAAAGGTTTACAAAGGTCCAGCTGGCCATTGAACAGATTGGGAAAGAACTGGGCAGTGATTTATTCAGTCTAATCATCTAGAACACCATTTCTAGACGTTGTTTTTTAAATGAAAATAAGGTAAACCTAATTGTAGGTTTTCCTTACCAATTAACAGTTACTATTGTTATCTCGATTTAGTTTGTTTTTACTAAGGAGCACACTTGACTTTTCTTATAATATTTTTTTTAAAAAATGTTCATTCCTCAAGAGCAGTTTCTAGCTTCGTAGTTAACTCCACCACATACAACCTGCCCATCTTCTGGCTCTCAGTATCAGTATCAATGCAGGGGCTGCAGAAGTTTGCATGAAACTGTTGTTTATTTACTCCATCTCCATCCTCCTATTCTACAAATGCACTAAGCCAACAGCTATTGAGCCCAATTGACAGTTGGTTCAACACACCTTAGTCAAGAATTTCAATTCTTGGAAAAAGTCCAAATCATACATTGTCAACTTTCCTTCTTTCACCCACATCTTGTTTTTCTTTGTCTCTGTTTTCCTTTCACTTGGCAAACATTTTTTATATTCCGAATCTGTAGTTTTCACACACTCATTTCTATTCCACTTTCATTGACCCTTATCTTCTTGGTTAGTTTCCAGAAGTCTCATCAACCAATTTATTTGTATCCTAATTTCTCTTCAGTTCAGCATAAACCCTTCATGTCCGTAATTATTTTAACAATACTCTTTGATCCTGTGGCTTCATTTGCTCAAGGTCGTGCAGGCATCTATTATGTAATTTATCTATCTGGATCATGGTTCTGCAACCTTGGTAACTTTAAGACATGCGGACTTCAACTCCCAGAATTCCTCAGCCATCTTTGCTGAGAAATTCAGGGAGTTGAAGTCCACAAATCTTAAAGTTACTAAGGTTGGAGACCCATGATCTGGATGGTATTTTCCAACTAGAACACTAAAATAGTATGGTAATGATTCTAGGAAGACTGTATCTCTGTGTACCATTTAGCTGTATTTTTAGATCAGTCCATATATAGGACATGGCTTATTTTAGACAAGTATTACTATTGAATCTGAATATCTGTTAAACAAAAAGAGGTGGCCTTCAAAGGACAGGAAAAGTCATTGCACAGGTTCAGGACCCTCTCTTCAATGTCAGCATTCTTGTAAACTGCAGCTGAAGATTACATCACATCTATTGTGTAAACAGAGTCCTGGATAAAGGCAACTTTCCAGCAAATTTGGCAGCTTGCTGTACCTTTTATTTTGTTTAATACATCTCGCTGCTTGGTGATATACATTTTCATTCAGCATCTCTTANCAACTTTCCAGCAAATTTGGCAGCTTGCTGTACCTTTTATTTTGTTTAAAACATCTCGCTGCTTGGTGATATACATTTTCATTCAGCATCTCTTACAGTTCAATAAATGTCATATTGTTGAATGGGCTCCTCTGGCCTTGATAGGCGCCAAATAACAAGCCATTCAGTGGCCTGAATGTAGAATGGTAGAAACTAAAAAATTCCTTATAACAAACTGTATCCTCCTAAAGACAGGAAGGAAAGATAGCAAATAGTTAAACCATACCCTTATGTAATATTGTTGCCAATATAACTTGGTTTGTTTCCAGAGCAATGCAGACGTTTTGGATTGCCAGCCTAAAAAATTCAAAATGCTGAGTAAAGCAATAGTAAATAGAACAGATTGTGGCTGGATTGCCTTTGTGTATAATCTGAATGTTTATCTAGTGCTGAAATATTAAACGATAGCTGGTATTAAAATGAGATGGTGGTCCATTCAACATACTGGCACAGTCCAAAAGCATTTTGCTGCATCTATAGGCAGATTAATTAGTCTGTGTACTGTACAAAATGTTTGGTTTGTAAGGTCTTATGTTTTTTTTTAATCCCTCAGCATTTCTGACTGAGCCTTAAAAGTATGCATCAGATGTGGCAAAAGTCCAAATTCCAAGGCAGTTGAGGGTAATTTGGAACAGCTTTTCATTTACCAGATGGGGCTGAACTTCCTCCATTCTGGACCTGGGCCATTATGAAGCTCCAGTCCCAGTCTGTTTCTCCAAACCTCTGACATGTTGCAAATTGAGAGCATTACAGCAGCTATGCCAAGAAAGATAAAGAGAGTTTGCTGTTTATATAAAATGCTTGGAAGGGAAGAAATATTAGACTTAGTAATTGACAGGTCTAGCCTCAAATGAAAGTAAGTCTTGGGGAAAGGCCATGTTCAGTTGTTTACTGTCCCAATCATAATGTTTTTATGAGGGGTGTGTGTGTGTGTGTGTGTGTGTGTGTGTGTGTGTGTGTNTCAGTTGTTTACTGTCCCAATCATAATGTTTTTATGAGGGGTGTGTGTGTGTGTGTGTGTGTGTGTGTGTGTGCCTATCCACTACCACCACCCCTCTCTCTTGCTTCTTATTTTTCTTTTTTTATTTGAATTATGTCAGTCATTAAATTTCTCATTCACTCTCTCACTTTTTTCGAGAGTACAATATCAATATACACATGCCTATCATCTTTTTTTGTTGTTAGCTTCAATTTTAAATATACAAACCACATGCTTTAGGAAAACAGTATGCCTTTTCTGAATCATTCATTCAAACTGAGAAGACTGTCTGATGTAATTGTTATTCTAGACAACTGTCCTACTCATGATCTCACAGTGCTACTCAGGTTTATGCCTCTGTGATGTTTTGTCATGTGTTTTCTTTTGGACACTTCCCAGATACTTAATCAAAACTTTTACACTGCTCCAGAGAACCCAATCAAGTAAAGAACCTGAGAAACTGCTATAGATTAGAATAAAGTCATGGGAAGATGCAGCAAGGACAGAAACATACAGTCTCTGCATTCCTACCCTTGATGTAATTAAATATCATCCTCCAATCTTATTAAAAGATAGCTTAGAGGAAACATAATCCCAACTATGGCAAGATAATTGTCAGTGACATTATCCAATAATATTTAAGTAAAATATTTGAGTTAAGTAAGACAGTAAATGGATTTTGTTGGTGAGAAAACACACACCTACCTCCTGAAGTAGTTTAGATTATCACGTAAGTGTTATTGTCAAAGTCGTCTGATACTTCCCTTGTTTTCATTTGCCTAGAAAAAATAATTTAACTTGAAACATTCAGAAAATGCTTTACATCCATGAACCTTTGATTAGTCTAAAGACTATTTTCAAACATGTTTGTCTACATTTTTATGATGTTTGCTGAAAACCACAACTCCTGTACACAATATTAGTTTTGAGATCAATTCCTGTGATAGTCCAATATTCAGGAACTTGAATATAGCAGTTTTTAAAGCTCTTGAGTCCAACCATTTAGCCACTTTTAAATCTTATTTCATATCAAATTACTCTGGTTCCCAAATCTCCCAAAACAGCTATTCCATCTGTATCTTCATGATCTCCACAAATGCATATTGCTTCAAAGGATTATCTGTTGTATATTTCTGGACAATATTGTTGTCAGTTGTTCCTAAACCCAGCCTGGGATGTTGGGAACAATTTTTAACCTAAAGCATCCATGCAAGCTTGCAAAAAGGATTAGATGGTTTTAACCATTTAAAAGATAAACTCCATACATGCTTCTGGATACAGTATTCTGAAACACCTCTTTCAAAGGATTTACCCAACCTCATCTCTGTTTAATGCTCTTTGACCAAATTATATATGAAGTTTTGCTTGATTCTTCTTTCTCTTAAACATTCTCCATTTCTTGTTTTTCTTTGCACTACCCCGCCCTGTGATCTATCAATCTTTCCCCCAATCACTAGACTTCCCTGGGTTACCCAACTTCCAAACTGGCTATTTTAATACTTTTCTGCTTGAAATTAAATTTATTAAAATGAATATATTTGTCCAAGTGCCAAGGAGTAAATATTTTCACCAAGCTTCTGTAATGTAAATGATTGTTTCTTCTTTGTGTGATTCAATAAATTTGAACACTTGTTGAAATTGGATGATTGCCTGAGCTAATTATTCCCTAAGGAAAAATTTGAAACCAGTATTGCCTTGGTTAATGTAACATGTAAAGATATATTGTGTGAACCACAGTTTGATGAAAAGCTATCTCATAGTTTAGGTCTGAGTACTTAAGACACTAGTCCTAAATGCATTTCTAAAAACAATTCCATTTAACAATAGTTTCCTTCTCAGTAGATATATATGGGCATGTCATGACAAGTTTGTTTGAGGTAACCAAGACCTGCTCTGTACCCAATAACACCCAGCCTTGGTAGAAAAAAAGTAAGGAGTCCACTGGAATTGGAACATGAGAAAAAGCTGAGGTGCAGTGAAAGGTCAAGACACTTATCAAGAAATAGGTTTTTAAATCCATCTGCTAAGTAGGTAGATGAGAACCCTTTTTCTTTTTCAAGTATTTTTTTCAAGGATATTCAGCTCCATGACTTCCATTGGCTCCAATCAATATTAACTCTCTGACTCTCTATACTTTGGATTGGACCTCTCAGCTCAATAGTGCTGCATCTTTCTGGGCAACTTTTTAGCTTCAGGTCCTCAATATTTGCAGAACAAATTCTGCAACCTTTTGTACCAAATACATAGCAATGTTTTGTGGAAGTCTGTGCCATTCTAAACTCTCATTACTGTCCTATTTGTCTCTTGTTGATATTTTCCAGTCTACAAATTCTTTTCCATTCTTATCTTGCTTCCAGACTTATGACATTCCAGCAAAGCTTGTATTATAGCCAATGCAAGTGAGTTAAGAAATATAACTAAAATAGCAATAAGTTTTAATGCAAATTATTTCTCTCTTAAGATACTTATTCCATGAAATAAAAATGAACATTTAGAATATACATAATTACTTTCTAAGGAAAGTGTAACAATATCAAAATATCTAATTGCCTTGTATTAGCAACAATTCAACAATCCCTATAAATCATTGTTTCATACCAGCACCATGTAGAGTAAAATGGGTAAAATAAAGAGTTCAAACACAAGTACCTTTTAGTCAAAGCAAGTTAAATACATCTCAGGCATAGTTATCTAAAATCACACTAAAATATAGATTCAATCTGAACAATAATTGAAGCTAAGTTATCTCATTTGTAAAAGGCATGCCAATCAAAGTAGATATGAACTCTTCGATGGGATTGAGACCAAATGTAATAACCTGACATTAAGAGGCTCCCATGTGCTGCAAGTATTCCTGCAAAGGCAAAGTTACCTCATCTAGAACAGATCACATTTCTAATACCTAAGCATGAAACACATTAATTTACAATATTTCCTTGGCTACAGCTAGTTTTGAAGCTGAAAAAAATATTCAGGAGACTGTAATGTGAACAAACATTACTTTATCATTGGTGAAAAGACTTGCCTTGTTTGTCTTTCATAAGATCCTAAAATCCCACCTATGTGCCCAGGTCAGGAGTGCTGAATGTTAAGCAATATAGCCATTTCCTGACTGTATTGCTGACAAATGTCTTGCTCCCATTTATATGTAATCTGGATGTTTTTAATATTTTTACTGTTTTTATTTCTTTTTAAAGTTTTAAAGTATTTTTAATTGTAATTATTTTCTCAACTCTAAACCATCTAGAGTCATTGACTGAGATGGGCAGTTATAGAAATTGAATGAATAAATTCCCATCTCATCATATGAAATAAAATAATATTGGAAAATCTCTGTTTTAAAGCACAGAGGGATATATTGGTTCTATAGGGGAATATATCAGCTGCTGGAATAGAATTTGCCTTCAAATTCTAGAAAAGGAATACAAGGCAAAAGTTGGTTATTAAAAAACAGTAATACCTTAATAACCTTAATAATCAGATTTCACTATGGGCTGATTTAGCTATAAAAAGCAATTAATTGCAGTTAGAATTTAGCTAAGGTACATCTATTAAGTACACGCTAATATTTAGCCATTCCCAAGCAGAAAACATTAGTTGCTCATGTCTTGCTCAAAGCACACAAAGTTATTTTTTTGTTTATCCTATATCCTATTCTTTGGGTAACCCTGTTTTTGTAGGCTATTTCATGGCTGAGATCCAGTCTTGTGGTTTACCAATATCATCATGTCATCATTGCTGCTGTAACTTCTCTTCCAACTTTAATGGCAGTTAAACAATTAGAAAAAGACAGATTCTGATCTTCTGACATGTTCCTAATTTTTTCTGAATTACTGTTTTAGTACAAAGAGTAACAAAAGAGTCAATAAGATAAAAAAAACTAAAACAGGCTCATATTTTTTAGGGCAGAGACTTAACAAATGAAATTGTTTTGTTATTGTTATGACTATAGTTGCTATTTGTTAGAGGAAGGATTGGCTCCATTCTTCCTTCTTTTAACTGAATTCAATGAGTGCAGCTGCATTATACCAAGGCTGCAGGGCACGCTGATAAAATTATTATTTTAGCAGTTATATATTAAAATAATTCTATTAACATGATCTTATCTGTTCTTGCTCTCTTTTAGCTACAGAACATGAAACAATTTTTCAGAAAGGTCATTAGACCTTTGTTCTTTTTCTAAGCAACTTGACATTTAAGGAATTATAGACCTTTGCCTACACTGTGAATTTGATTATATTTTAATTATCCTCTAGTGAAGTTAGCAATAGTTATTATACAAAAGTTGTTAAGACAAAAATTGTAGGACCAAGTTCAAACATGAATATTGAGGAGAAGGTTATCAGGCTGGCTTCAGAAATTGCTTTAATTTGCTAGGATTGCCTCCAATCTGGAGAACCAATAACTTCTAGCAATAAGTAAAATTTATTTTTCAAGATAATCTCCAGACATGATTGTATGCATTTTATCTTGCCTGTTGGATTTGAGGACAGAAGAAAGACAAGAGCTGGAAGACTGATAGGGAATTATTGTATGCCTTTTTTATTTTATAAATACTAGTAAGGAAAAGGCATTTTAAATTATGCTGGTCTTGAATTTCAATGAACAGTTTTCTGAAAGCACTAGTGCTGTGATACTTTAAAATTGCAATTGGGTTTCAAGAGAAGTATAGTGCTGGAAAGTGAATATATATGCATGAGGCTTATGGTGGGGGAGATGACAACTAAAAAGTCAATACAGACCAGAAATCCCAGAATCAAGGCCCCTGGCATTTTTTAATTTTCACAATGAATGTGAAAAATGAGTAGGATTTAAATCATCAGATGAAGTCTTGGCCTTTTTCACTCTTGCAGATACTGAACCAAACAAAGCCAGAATATCTCTTGTTGTGAATATTATCATTATTCTCAGAAATTCCAATTTATTCTACATCCAAATTCTACTTTTGCTTCTACTAATTAAGGAATATGTACAAGTTTTTTACTTATTATTTACTTATACAATTTATAGTATAGAATATATACCGTGTTTCTCACAAAATAAGGCCAGGCCTTATTTTTTTTTGACCCCTGAAAAAATGGCTAGGCCGTCTTTTCGGGGGTGACTTAATTTCCTCCCCCGCCTAGAGCGACCCATATGCACATACCATGCCGCGAGGCTGTTCTATTGGCCGACGAAAGCTCCCTGAAGGCAGAATCCCCAGCTGCTTCAGGGCGTGGCGTGGCTGCCCATGTCCCCTCACCTTTAGGCAGTCTCTTTAGGGCAATGGAAGCTCCCCAAATGCAGCTATCAGCCACTTCAATTGGCCGGTAGAAGCGGCCTTGCGGCGAGGGGAGTGTGTGTGTGTGCACTTGTCCCGAGGCCTCTTCTACTGGCCTATTGAAGTGGCTGGTGACTGCATTTGGGGAGCTTCCATCACTCTAAAGAGACTGCCTAAAGGTGAGGGGACATGGGCAGCCATGCCTCGCCCTGAAGCAGCTGGGGACTCTGCCTTCAAGGGAGCTTTCATCTGCTGATGGAAGTGGCTTCATGGCAAGGGGAGTGTGTGTGTGTGTGTGTGCTCGCCCCGAGGCCGCTTCTACCGGCCGATCGAAGTGGCTGGTGATTACATTTGGGGAGTTTCCATTGCCCAAAAGAGACTGCCTTAAAGGTGAGGGGACATGGGCAGCCATGCCTCGCCCTGAAGCGGGTGGTGACTCTGCCTTCAGGGGAGCTTTCGTCTGCCGATAGAAATGGTCTCACAACAAGGGGAGTGTGTGTGTGTGTGTGCTCACCCGAGGCCGCTTTTACTGGCCGAACGAAGTGGCTGGTGACTGCACTTGGGAAGCTTCCATCCCCCGAAAGAGACTGCCTAAAGGCGAGGGGACACGGGTAGCCACACCATGCCCTGAAGTGGCTGGGGAGTCTGCTTTCAGGGAGCTTCTATTGGCTATTGAGATATTCTAGCCTGGGCTACCTGCACGGCACTCCTAAAGGCAAGTTTTCTCCCCATCCCCCCACCCTTCCCCCACCCTTTTTTCTTCACCTTGTGTAGTTCTAATGAACAATGTGAGAAATGGTGGGGAAAATCATGGTTTAAATAGGCGTAAATTTTGGGGCCAGGGCTTAATTTCCCCTCATGCCTAGAAATCATGCTGGGCCTTCCTATTGGTGGAGGCCGTATTGTTGGAGAAACATGGTACCATCTTTACTACTATTATTTATTTATTTATTTTCCACATTTTTCAACTGCCCACCTTCATCAAAGAGTGACTATATTGTACTATATATACCATACTATATAGATACCAATAAATGTGAATATTTGTGGCTCAGGTTGAAATGAGGGGTCCTTGGTGCTGTCTGAGCTTGGTTGTTTTCTTACAGACATTTCATTACCCAAACTAGGTAACATATAGTGATTTACTGATAAACATCAAATTGATCTCCATTTATATATCGTAGTTTTAGTGGGGGTATGATTTTCACATTGGAAGTTCCTTGATTAGGATATTATTTTCTGTTTGATGTTGTCTCCTGGTTATTTTCTGTCTAGCATTAATTTTTGCTTATCTGGATGTTGGGTGCTCTTTTTATTGGCTCTTTTTGTAACCTTAACTTTTTTTATTGAAACTTTTGACTGGTGTGTAAATATGGTTTATTTTTATGTGTCCATTGATGACTTTGTTGAAAGCTAGGTTTCTGGAATTTTCTAGTATTATTGGATTTCACTTGGACTAGGATGCTCACAGCTTTCTAGTTGAAAGTGGTTGAATCTGTTCATGTGTTGTAAGATTAAAGAGTTTTCATTGTGTCTTCTGACTTCTAGTTGGTATTCATGGATGTGCTCGGCTAGTCTTCTGCCTGTCTGTCTTCTTTAGTGACTTACAGTACTTATACATGTCTTGTACTTTGCCGCTGTTTTTTCTTCTTTTTTACTAGCATGCTGCAAACTCAAACACACTGACCAAATTTCAAATTTTTGCAGCACCCATCCCATCACTCACAAAATCAGTTGCTCAGAACCCTCATCGACAGTATAAAGTGACTACCACTAATTATCTTTGTGGCATTTTTTTCGTACTTGTTAAAACTCAGAAAAACTACAGATTCTCCAAACATAGTGCCTTCCAGATTTTTTGGGATTTCAAATCCCATCATCCAAAATACAATTATTCTGGCAAGGAATAAGGAAAGTTGTAATCCAAGATATGTAAGAATGAAAATATGGTTCAAGCTACTTTTAAGTCAGATACCATAGCAAAAGACAAATAATTCTTGTTTGCTTGAACAATCCAAGTGTTTGGAAAATAAGTCTTAGAAATCGAAAGATACAGATATCTTAGTTTGCAACACTGACCAAAGCTGTTCTTTATCTTGATGCTGCTTCTTACATTACATTCCATATCTGCAATCCTAGTGCTAGTTTCATGTATTTGTTTTATAATTATAATGGAAAAGTAAAAAGTGTCATTTCAAAATAGTGAATTTTATCTTGATAATTTGCAAGGCTTTTGATTTATAGGCTAACAAATATGAATGTTCAGAAAATTTTATTTGCAAGTAAATGATATTAAATAATTTAACCAAAGATCTTATCTGCCTTGCTGCTAAATCCTAACTGTCATTTCATGATCTTGCTTAAAGCTTATCAATATATTTGACTGATTTCCATAACTACAGATTTTGCTTTTGCTGCCACACAAAAACTTTCAAAAGCCTTTGTTTCATAAAATTGGGAAATCTATCTTATCAAATGACAAGTAATATTTATGGCAGGCCTTCTTTAACAAGTTTAAAACTATACATCAGGATTTTATCATTTTATCTTTTATTTATAGGAAGGAAAGAGATAGCTCACTTACACATTTGCCAGAACTGAGACATACAATAGCTATTTCTAAGTTAAAGTATTAAACTCTTGCACAGAACAGCTTAACTGAAGAAAGTACAAAATACAGATGAGTTCCTGTTTCAAAATGATCAGTATGCTGTTCACGTATACTTTCTTTTCCTGTGACTTCTATATTCATCCCAGTTTTCTGACCAGTGAATAGTTCTGGCAATTATGTATTTTATTTGAATATTTACAAATAATATGTATTTACAATGCAGTCAGCTTTGAAAGGAGTATTGCTTTGGGCCCTACTTACAGACAGAATTTAATCCATTATATGACTGGTAACTGAACACATCCGACTTTGGTTTTATTTTAAGTCTAAAGTGAACATGGACTGAATTGCTAATCATACAGAGAGCCGTCTTGAGAACTATCTTGTACAAATCAGGACGTGCAGCCACCTGCACAGATACTCATACCCATTGCTTCCAGATCAGTTTTTTCCAAAAGCAGCTTCAAAAACCACAGAACAAGTCTTTTACTTCTCTTAAAAGAAACAGACTATGGATGGAAGTGGAGAAGGAAGAAAAATGAATAATTTTAAAATCAAACCAGTATCACATTGATAAATGCAAACTTCTTTTCTTTTTGAATGGTATTTTTTGCTTTACCCCGTAGATATAACCCACATGAGAATTCTCAGTGACCAGTGAAATGAACCACTGAAATGACAAGGGTAGCAATTATCCCCATTTCCTTTCATTTTAAGGGTGGCTGCATAGGAAAAGTTTCTGATAAACTATGTCCTCTACTATCATTTTCTGACTCAGTGACAGCTGCTAATATTAGATGAACTGACAATAGAAAATAACTTGTTTCTCTTTGTGACACTCCTTTGAATAATCATGAAACATGATTACTGGGATTAAAATAAATCCTGGCCCACGGTGCTTTTTTATTTCTTTAAATAAAAGGGCAAGAAGACAGTTGACTCATAATAAGGATCCATGCAGCAGGAATACTCTTTGATAACCAGTTAGTAGTTTTCTGGAACTTGCAAGAATATGATGAAAGGGCAAGAAACTTTGTTGAACTCTTGGCATACTTCTCCCTTTATAATCCAGAGGGTGGGGAATCTGTTATTGCTAGCACAGTAAAGCTGAGCTTGTTGAATATCTAGTCTTTTTAAAATTCAGGCTGCTTCAGCATAGAAATGACTGCTCTGTCTGTTTAGAGCTTTTTTAAAAAATTATGTTCCCTTTTGTCTTTGAGATTTTTAAATTAACTCTCAAATAAATTAATTTGCTCCTGCTGAATAGATCTTACAGAAGTTTATCTGCAAGTCTGGCATATAGAAAGAAATTTTTCTTTTTCAAGAAAAATTCTTGAAAATTTATGAAGTGTTTTAGATTTTTAGATGAAAAACATAGATACATTGTAATACTGAATTCTTAGCCATTATCATTCTACTTGATAATGGTATAACCTGCTTATAAGCTAAGGGCATCTTATTATGTTGTTGTATGAGAAATACAGCCTCAGTCGATAAAGTAATTTTAATAAAGCAAAAAAAAATGTTTATAGAGTTCTTCTTTTTCACCGTCAATCTTTATTTACCAAAGAAAGTGCAACAGAAAAGGTTATTTCTATTTGTATTGTCAAATACTTACATTATACATAAAAAGTTGGCTCTAAAAGATATCAAATGCTTTTAGTTATGGAATAAATATTTCATGTTGTATTCTGAATTTACTAAGGAAATGAAATATCTACCTTGTTTCCGATAGTTTAAAAAAATGATGCAGCTCAGGGACTATCTAGTCAGGTCTTGGTATTCAAGTTAATTGTATTTCCACTATTAGCAGATAACCTTGAAACTGTAGTTCCTGCAAATATAAATAGCTGTATTCTGATGCCTTAGTTGTAGAAGCAACTCTGAGTTAAATTACATAGGTCACATGCAGATTTAATCAATCAGTATTTGGTTTCCCCTGGTATATTTCTGCCACTGTTGCCTTCTATGTCTATTTTTATTGCCTTATTTGACTTACCTTAAAGTGTCCCTTGATGGGATCTTTTTAGGAATTTTTTTTATAGTAGCAATCAGTTTTAGTCCAATTACTAGGAGAGAGATTATGCTACATTTTGGGAAAAAAAATCTGTATCTTATAGAATTTGTGAACTAATTGATGGTGTTTCTGCCGTAGCTCTCCAAAATCTCCAAACAGTTATTACATCTGAACTTAAATTTCTTTTAGAATATTGTTTAAATATTTTGAAATCCAGCTACTTGTAGAATGTATGTAATATTACTTCTTAATAAGCTAAGTAAGAGATTTTATCTTCAAAAGATAACAATATTCATGATTTGATGTTCACAAGACAACATTCTTCATGTCAGCTTTATGGTATCAGAACATAAGTTTCATTTAATAATTTGGCACATTAGACAATTCTGCACAAACTTTCTTCCTTCTACCTCCCACATCTATGTGTAATACACTGTGAATGATGCTGTTTTCTTCTAGTTGTGGGAGATATCCAGACTATTCCATAGTTTAAGAAAATTATGTAGTGATGATTAAATTAGAACATTTTCTCCTTGCATCTAATTTTACTCCTTCATTTTTCATCATCCAATTATCACATTTTCTGTTGTAACAAAGGCACTCTTCTATCCTAACTGAAATCTCGGATATGGAATTTATAGTTCTGAATATCAAGTAAAATATAATAATGTGTACAGCAGCCATTGTTATTGAACTGGTAGTGATATGTTTAGTAAATGTGAACTCTCAAAGACTATCAACAAAAGTACTATATTCCAGTTCATATAGCAAAACTTCCAAAAAGTTGGAAACATTTGATAAATTAGTATGCTTTGTATTATATTTAACCCTTTCTGCTATATAGAAACTGGTAAACATTGTTGCATAGCCTGCAATAATTAGACATGGTAAGTTGTCTTCTGTGGTGTGTATGTATATATGTCATTCCTTTATTCATATATTTTTTTGTTTCCAAAACTCAAAAATTTGAAGCAACACATGGAGTAACAATGCAACATCCTCTCTTATGTAATTGTTTTTCTTTTATACTGTCATAATGAAACTTTAACTCTTTCCTAAAATTCAAAAATAAGGCCCAGATCACATATTATGTGGAAACATGTTAGCTACATGCTGATGAACTGTCTTTTTCACATCTGCCTATCAATTGGTACAGTTGTTAAAAAGGACATGTTCTCTGAAATTTCCCCATGCTTTCCCTGAGGCTACCAATGAAATCATGCAAAGTGTAACAATACCAGTGCCAGATTTAGGTATAAACTAAACAAGCTATAGTTGAGAGCCTCAAAATCTGTGAAGCCTCACAAAATTTCAGAATAACAGAATATTGATTTTACAAATGAGTGCATTACTACTTACATTAAAAGTAAAAATGATCCCAATTACTTATTTTGAAGGTATTTTGGATATGTAGGAGTTTTTTGTGCATATTTTAATGTATATAAAAATCATTTTAAAAGAAGTAAATATTGTTTCCAGGTTATGCTCTATTCTAATTTATGAGGGTGATCAAACCAGCCAAATGAAAACAATAGTATTTATAGTATTTATTTACAATATTTATAATCAGTAAATGTATTCATTTGAAAATATTTTTTATTTTTCACTTTAAATACTTTGCTATTAAATAACTAAAATGCTTCTCCAAATCTGAATCCATCTCTGACAATGACATCATATCATATGTAAATGCCTTAGCTAGTACATACTTAGAATTTTATCCAATATGATAAAAAAGAGAATATACTCACATGTGTTCCTATAAGTTTGCGATATTATTTTATTTTTTTAAAACTTTATTTATTTATGTATTATGTTATAGTTCCTTGAAAAAGTAGGAAATTAAACAATGAACTCATCATATTAAAATATTTAATATTTGCATTTTAATTCTAATGTAATGTTTTTAAATTAAAAGTGAAAGGACCCATGATATGTGATCCATATGTTTAATTTGTATAACTGTAAAATTATTGAAATATATCTGTCTTGCCAAGTTATAATGAATTCCTTGTGCCTTGTTTTTATGTCTATTAATACAATTTCCACAAACTATTTATAGTACAATCAGAAGTGTTCAGTTATCTGAATTTATGTCAGAACGATAGCATGCACATGTGATGTTATTATGCAAATCCCACTCTACATACTTGGTTAGATAGGATTATCAACAAATATTCTCCATCTATCAATTTGATTTTTCAATCAGAGAATATATGTTGTGCAGAGAATATATGAAGGCTGTGCAGAGAATATATGAAGGCTGTGCAGAGAATATATGAAGAATATTGGATGTGCTACTTGCCACATCTGAATGAAAAAGATGCTTTGGAGTAGATATGGCCAAGTTCCAATGCCCTCCTAATTAAAATGTATGCCTTCTTGAGCTTGTGCAATTATCATGTGAGTCCAAGAAAAGATGCAGTTTCTTTAAGAAGATGCCAACAAACATATGTATGGAAAGAAAAGCAGTCCTACCAACAGTAATAAAGATGCAACAACTAGAATAAATATGAATCGTGGATACTTAGACCTTACAAGAATTGGTTGTTGTCAATCTGAAATATAAGTTTCTATCTTGAAATGTTATTATTTCTGTCAGTGTTTTTAGGAGAGAAGGGGTAGAGAAATAAGCAATTTTATAATTAATTGTAAACAAATGTTGTAATGCAAGTATGTAGGGTTGGATTTGCATAATGACATTACACGTGCATGCTATCGTTCTGACATAACTTCAGATAACTGTGGACCTTTCTGATTCTACTATAAATAGCTTGTGGAAATTGTATTAACACACATAAAAACAATGCACAAGGAATTCATTATAACTTGGCAAGACAAATAAATGTATTTCAATAATTTTCCAATTATACAATTTAAACATGTGGATCATATCTCATGGGTCCTTTCAAACTTTTAATTTAAAAACATTACACTAGAATTAAAATGCAAATTTTAAATATTTTAATATGATGAGCTCATTGTTTAATTTCAGTCATTTCCAGGAATATGGAAGTTCTTAGTAAAATTGTTCATAATGATGCCTTAATTAAAAGTGGGTATTTTAAAACATTTAAAAAATAAAGTCAATTACGTGAAATGTATGGAATTATTTTTGCTATTAAAATGTTAGCTAATTTCTAGATATGTAACTAAGCACTATAAAAAGATATTATAGATAGGTATTTCTTTCAATGAAACCTTCAGTTGTATTAAGATGTTGAACTGTCAAAACTCACTACGTAGAGGAATAAAATGAAAATGGAAAGTAGTGTTGCAAGAAACATCTATAACACAAAGGTCCTGCTTTCCTTTGCACATTATGTCAAAATATGACAGTCATATTGTTTCCTGAGGAGTTTATTTAAACTTTCGATTTAAAAAATGAACATGCAGGAATGACTCCTTTTTTCAGTATTGCACAACAAGTCACTGTCTAAATTTGGAACACAAAAGTTTTCCCTTGGCATACAGCAAAAAGCTGTTTTACTCAAGTGGAAATATTATTATTTTTAAGTGACATGTTATATTTTTATTTGCACTAAAACATTATGGGAATAACAGTGTCAAGCTCAATTGAACAACCTCCACATTTGTTTCTCTACTTTTATGTAAACACACTTACACTTCCCTTCAGTGGTGGGATTCAATTTTTTTAACTACCAGTTCTGTGGGTGTGGCTTGGTGGGCGTGGCAGGGGAAGGATACTGTAAAATCTCCAGTCAGAGGTGGTATTTGCTGGTTCTCTGAAGTACTCAAAATTTCTGCTACCAGTTTTCCAGAACTGGTCAGATCCTGATGAATACCATCTCTGCTTCCCTTACATCACAGACTTTAAAGATAGTAAGCACTAAGAAATAGGAATATCACATTGTTTTAGATCTCAATTTTTTTTGTCTGTTTTCCATGTTTAAATAGCAGAAGCTTCCCCAGTTATTATGACTCCAGCATCAATATTCCAGTTGTGATATGGAGAAAAATGCAGGAATGCTTTAGGCCAGAGCAGTCAAACTTGCGGTCTGCAGGTCAGATGCATCATGTGGTTGTCCCACTCACAACCCGGTTTAACAAAGGTGGGGAGAAAGTCACGATATATACAGCCCCAATATTCTTAGTCCCTTTCTCTGTTGCTGCTGCTATTCAGAACCATAATTTTCTATATTTATATATTTTACAAAATATAGTTCATATGAGCTTTGTGCTCACAAGTAGATTCACTTTTTCCCTTCAGTTTGGACAACTGAAGAAAAAAAAAACCCAAATAAAATAGGAAGAACTATTTCTTAGACAGCCAGACNACTTTTTCCCTTCAGTTTGGACAACTGAAGAAAAAAAAACCCCAAATAAAATAGGAAGAACTATTTCTTAGACAGCCAGACCTTCAGCCGTAGAAGATTTTGAAGATTGTCATTTGCACTTGCAAACAAACTTAACAACTAAGCAGAGCTAGAGCAACAGTGTAATATGGCAGTATTATAAGTGGCCAGGAAGAACACAGGCTGTTGCATTTTGTATCAGCTGACAAGGGCAAGAATGACTGATTTTTGTGTATCCTATATTAGACAAGGTTGCAATTGGTATACCAGCTGAAGTTAGACAAACTAGTCGTATCTTCCACTTGTTCTTAAAGCAGAAGCCATGAATTCAGAAGGAGTTTAAGACAGAGAGAGATCTTTATTTGGGACAACCAAGGTCCTTTTTCAGGAGGAAACGAACTTTCTTGTTTTGTTTTGTTTTTTGTTCTTTTGAGTATATTTTGCTTCTTATCCAAGACGCTTCTTCAGCTCTGACAGGATCATGGGGAATGGAAGGATTTATATTACTTGCAGGTAGCTGGTCATTTCCATCCTTTTAGAGGGTCATTGAAGCACTTGGAGGTTTAGCTGTCTCCTCAGGGTCACCTGAGTGGTATTTCTTTAATAGGTGCAGTACTACTCAGTTTAATAGGTGCAGCACTACTCAGGAGCACTACTCAGATGATCCTGAGAACACATAAAATCCAAGTCCCACTTCCCCTTGAATCTATGGTGTAAATGTAGAGCTGTATATTACTGATGACACCTCATTCCAACCAGTGCTCTTCCAGAAGCCTCATTCCAGCTAGTGCTCTTCATGTTTACATTAAATAAGATAGAGAAGGGACTGATTTATGGGTTGTCCAAGGGCTTATTATCCAACAAATCACATTTGAAGATATCTGCAACTACTGTGATCCAATGCCTGCAAATGCCTGCCTTTGTACTTGTCCTAATATTGAATGGTCAGCTACACTGAAGGCAGTCAAAAGATCCAGCAGGACAAGTGTTCTGTATGCAAATAACCGGCTTCAAATAATACATTCTGATTTTGAACCAATTTTCTGCACGCCGCGGGAAGGCGGCAAAAATCAAAATACAATTGTCATTGGCTTGCATAGCCGCGGGAAAAATGATAATAAGACTCGGGCGCTTGAGCCATGTTCTGTTTACATCCTGGCTTAATATATAAAGACTTTGCTGGTTTGGAACCCGGTCTACCTCGTGTTTTTCTGGGACAAAACACTGGCGACGAGGATGGGATCGCCTGGACGGGTATGACGCGAGCAACGGGTGGAGAGTAAAATTCAGACGACAATCAGAATGGCTTGGGGAACAAACTGCAGTCCGCTCTCGTCGACCTTTTACTTCCCCAACGAGTGAAGACTGGGATTCATTATGCATGATCCTGTTTCCAGATGTTACCTGGATGTAGCATATTGAGATGGAGGACATTCTAGATACAAACAAAAGAGCGTTTTCTAAACGCTACTGCGGACTCGAACATTTTCAAAAATGGCAAGCCCTGGCGAAGCCCCGAGACGTTAAACAGCTAACCTGGTCGAACTCCAGAAACTGCTGAAAACGCACTAACGCACCAACGGGTCAAACGTCATAAGACGGCTGAATTCTACCGGAGAGCCAAGAAGAAGGTGAGACGGTTAGCTGATTTCGTAGCCGCTCTCCGACAGATAGGGGGAGAGGTGCGAATTCTAAACCTCGATGAGGCATGAGAGAACCGCAGTGATATTGGGACTTAAGCGACTCAACAGCGCAGAAGTAAAAGCTACTGAACAGCCTAAAATAACCTTAGCTGAGGCCATCCGCGGATAGGCCAAGCCCGCTGAAGCCGCGAAAAAATAGGCCGTTACCAATGAGACAGATGACACAAGCGGGACGAACAAAACCCGGCCACTAGAGAAGGAAAACAATCTCCCGTTATTTACACGATTACCACACATGAAGACTATGGTGAGACGTCCCGATGTCAGACGACGGAGACGACGAGGTCCACCGCACGTAATGCCGGCAAAAAGAGCGCGGGAAAGAAATTTGGCGGGAATCGCGCTGGCTGCGGAGGAAAGTCAACCGAGAGCGGAATGCGAGGTTTCTCGATGAATCTGCAGAGAGTTGCAAGAAACGAGGGCACTCGAGAAAGTTCTGCAGGAACAGAAAAAACTAGCAAGCGCTAGCGACGCACCAATTCCTCCCACACGAGCCGAGCGCGGCGAGCCGAGAGAAAAGTGGCCGCGAAACAAGCACGCGCAAACAGAGAGAATACACATCAAACTGTTACAATAGGGAGCGCTAAGACCGGAAAGCAGAAGAAAGTCAACGTACAGTAAAAAACTTGAAGGAAAGCCTGCGAAATGGAGGTGGACTGGGATCTTTCCTGTCATTGGTCTCGGTGGAACACCAAAAACAACAGTTCCTGATATCCGACCGACAGAAACTAAAAAAGCAGCGCTAACACTCAAGGACTACGCAGGGAAACGAATCCCGGGAGTTGGCATGAGGCCATCTCAAGTGTCTCGTACAGAACGAGCATGTCGAGGTACTTCCGTTGACCATAGTGATTCCGAGATAAGGCCGCGCCTCCTGGGGCATCGAATGGTTCGCGTGCCTTTTGGGCATGGGAGTGACCGGGATAGACCAAGTGAGCACACCGACTTGGGAGAAGACCTAATCCGGGAATTTCCAAGACCGTGTTCGACGGCTCACTTGGCAAGTACCGTGGGGAAACCGCTATTTCTTTCAGTCTAGACCCACAGGTAGCCCCCTAAAAGACTAAAAGCCAGGCGAGTTCCATTTGCTTTAAAAGCAAAAGATTTGAAGGAACAGCTAAATAAACTAGTAAGCGTCAGGGGGTGCTAGAGGCCTGTGGACCATGCCAAATGGAAAGCCGATAGTCACACCTATTAGCCTGAATGGGATAATCGATCGTGGTGCCTACAAGGCGACCTCGAACCGACGACTACAACAGAGCGCATACCCGGTGCAGTAGTCCAGCATTGCTACATTCCTGGGGGGAGGAAAATTTTTGTGCCAAACTCGACCTGGCACAACATACAAAATCTCAGTAGACCCCGAAACAGCGGAGGCACAGACTATAGTTACACACAAAGGGGCATTCAGATGCAAGAGACTCCAATTTGATGTCAGTGGGCACAGCGTTTTCAAAGCCTCATGGAGACGCCTCCTAAACGGCATACAGGGAGTCGTACCGTACTTCGACGACGTTCTAATCTCAGCAAAAAACGAAAACCAACTTAACAGACACTTAAAAAGGTACTAACTAAATTCAGGGAAGCTGGACTAAAAGTAAAAAAGAAAGTGCTGCTCGGCTAAAAGAGTCGAATTTCTGGCTATTTAATAGACGGAGAGGGTATACACCACCGAAAAGAAAACCAAAGCCATAAATAAACGCACCAGAACAAAGACAAAGCGAGTTACAAGCATTCTTGGGTCTAATAAATTTTTATAAATGTTTTCCCTACCTAATAAGGGCCACAATAGCAGAAACCGCTAACACCGGTTAACTGACAAAAAAGCAATTTTGGACTTGGGCACAAGGAAAAAAAGCTTTCAAACAAATAAAAGAACTGCTAACTTCAAACACCGTTCTCATCAATTTAGCGACACGCTACCATTGAGAGTGACCTGCGACGCGTCACCGTTTGGAGTCCGGAGCCATCCTGAGCCACCAACTTCCGGATGGAAGAGAGGCCCGTCACGTTATACTCAAAAACTCTGTCAAAAGCCGAGCGGAACTACAGCCAACTGGACAGAGAGGCCTTAGCAATTGTCGCTGGGGTAAAGCGTTTTCATGAATACCTGTACGGGCGGGTTTTTCAAATTGTCATCAGACCACAAACCGCTACTGTGGAATTTGGGCGGGAAACAAGCCCACACAAACTCCTGTCCCCAAGAATGACTAGGTGGTCGGAGTTCCTAGCAGCCTATTCATTACACCCTAATACAACCGGCCGGGAAAAATTTCCCATGCGGAGCTTTGAGCAGAGCACCACTGCCAGCAACGGAAGAAGACCGGCACAACGATGACTGCCCTACAGATAGAGACCTGCCCCGATCTACCCATCTCCGCGAATGATGTTCGCCAGAGCCCACGGCAAAAGAACCAACTGACTGCCCGAATACTTAACTGGGTAGGTAGAGGCTGGCGGAAAATCAAAAAACCGAGACTTTTAAACCGTTTCCGGACCAGACAAACCGAACTCTTATGGAGAAGGGATGCCTACTGTGGGGTGAGCGGTAGTTATCCCAACAAAATTGAAAACAAGGTTCTGAGCATGCTGGCATGGGGACAACCGGGAATTGTTAAAAATGAAAAGCCTGCAAGGAGCTATGTCTGGTGGCCGGGCTTGACATAGGACATTGATATTGGTCACCCTCGTGCAACAAATGCCGAGAGCCAGACCATCTCCTCCAAAAGCCTATAAGGGACTGGGAAATTCCAAGGGGCCTGGTCGCGGATCATATCGATTTCGCGAGCCCTACCAAGGGACACACGTCTTGATTGTCGTGGACGCATACTCTAATTGCCTAGAAGTAAAAATATGCCATCAACGACAACAGAAATGGTAATAAGGGAACTAGACAAACTTTTGCAACCCAACGGCCTACCAGACGTACTAGTGTCGCGATAACGGACCTCAACTAACCAGCCCTACTCTTGAACAATACCTAGCCTCCCTGGGTATGAGACTGCCCTCACAGCGCCGGCCATCCGGCGCAAACGGTGGGGCTGTAAGAATGGTCAGGTTTACCAAGGAGGGTTTGGAATGGATGGAACTGGGACGTCAAAAAGCAAAATAAACAGGCTACTCACCCGCAACCATATAACAACAAGTACCACAACAACAAAACCCCATCAGAACTACTGATGGGGAGAAAACTTCAGATCGCAGCTAGATCGGCTACATCAAATTCCCCACCAGAAACCCCCTGACTCCTCTACACGATTCAGGAGTTTCAAATTGGCGATTTGGTGTATGCGAAAAATTTTACGGGAGACCCATTATGGGTACCGGGACAAGTCACACGACTAACAGGCCCAAATCATACGATTAACGGTGAAGACGATTGCAGGGAGTGGAAGCGGCACATTGACCAGCTCCGATCCCGAATTTAGAAAGGAACGATAAAACACAACCAAACAATCACAAAACGAAAATTTCAAACAAAGAGGGGGGGGAAACACGAAAATAAATAAAGAACCCATTTAAAACAATGCCGAAAAACAAACCAATCAAAAGAGCAAAGGATGGAGACTCACTGTTTGGAGAAAGTTGCGAGAAGATCCACCGAAGGAAGGCCAGCCAAGCCGGCTCAACCTGCCCGAAGGAAACGGGAGGGAGCGGCGAAGCCGCCGCCCAGAGCAACTCAGGCGGCGGCATGATGAAGGCCTCACCTTCCAGACGGTTCAGAGAGAAGAACAGAGGAAACAGCAAGCACCATCCGAGACCGTCGAAGACCGCACACAAATGACCGCGCAGGTCCAGTCGAGTCAGAAGAAGCCCGCCTACTTACGAGACTAGTCCACAATGTAGGACCAAACTAAGGGGAGGGGTGTTCTGTATGCAAATAACTGGCTTCAAATAAACATTCTGATTGGATACTTAGAATGAAAAGGGATTGGTTCTTTTTGAACCAATCCCTGCAGCCGCGGGAAGGCGGCAAAATCAAACAATTGTCATTGGCTGCAAGCCGGCCCGGGAAAAAATGGTAATAAAAGACCGGCGCGGCTGAGCCCAAAATGGTCCCCCTTGGGTTCTAACCAAAAAAAATCCTTCTACATCCTGGCTTAAAATAAAGACTTTGCTGTTGGAACCCGGTCTACCTCGTGTTTTTCCGGACAAAACAACAAGGATGATCTCAATCTCTCCACCCAATTCTATCAGAGTTTCCATCTCTTATTCAGGCTTGATTGCAAACTGAAAAGTTTACTTTGTGAGACATCTAAGTAAACTGAGTAGAATGCATTAATATAGGAAATGGAAATTACTTTGTTACTTGTTTACTAGGCTTTATGCTCCTATTCATAATGACTATTGTTGTAGTGATTTATTTATAAATATGGTTTCTAGTAGTTTAATGAAATAAACACAGATGATATAAAATTCTCTCTAATGCTTCTTGAACATCAGGGCAATAATTTCAGATATTTTTAATGCAGCAGACCCCTGTCCAATAACATTTTCTTATAATTTAAGTCACAAGTGATGCAGAAAGGAGAAAACTAAAAGCAATTTGTAATTTATGAGTTTTAAATATTAATGACTTAACTTTATCAAGAAGCAAGTTTCCACATCAGCTGGGCCAATCCAAAATTCCTTTAATGTATGAGGCATTCCCAGAGGTGAAGAAAAGTCAGCAATAGGAGAAGCTTTTACATGTTTCTAACCTCTCTATGGGAACAATATTTTCTTAAAGAAATATGAAAAATGATAATTGATATTGCTTCTCCTTATCCCGAGACAGCATTCTCCAACCTGGTGAACTTTAGATGATTTCAGCTACTACAAATTCCAAACTGGTTACTGGCCAGTTGGAATTTATATTTTTTGAGTCTTATATTTCCTCACCAGTCTGGTTTGCATCCCGAACAGAGCAAACAAGGACAAAGTGAAATCTTTTAATATGGAAATCGAACTCTATATTATTTGTTTTACTCTGTTTTCTTTAGAACAATTTGGACTTACTATCTCCAGCTATTTGATGACTATTTGTTTTATAAATACTGTATATAAAATTATATAGGTGCTACTATGCAGATTTTCTCCATGTTGATCTAGCTTTAACCTGTTCTCCCTTCAGATCTCCTGAGTGTACTCATCACCACTATAATTAAGTTACAATGTGAATTTCTTCCACCTTTCCTAGCATTAGACTCTTTTCTGGAGAGCTAGGTCTTTGTATGATGTATCTAAAGATAACTTGACCCTGGTCATTTGTGCCTATAATAGGTTTTTTATTATTATTTCTATTTATTAATCACATTTTAAAATTGCTCATCTTCCTCATAGAGGGACTTTGGGTACTGTTCAATAAAATATTTATAAATAGTATATAAAATTTAAAAAAGCAAGTGATGTTAAAATTAGTTTAAAATATGGGTAAGGTTTTCAGGATACTAACTAGTCCCATGATTCCCTGTGCCCCAGGCAAAGCTGAAGACCCATGTTTTCAGACCTTTGTGGAAGGCCAAATTATGTTATGTTAATTATACTATACTATAACTATACTATAACTATACTATATTAATATTATTTGTGTATTTGTGTGATGATGATGATGATCATCATCATCATCATTCAAACAAAGCAGTCAAAATTTCACTACTACTTTAACATGCTTTCTGAAAGCAAGGGGCAATGAACTTCCTGTCACTCTAGTAGAAAGTTATTCCATATCGTGGGGGTCACCAGTGAGAAAACCTGTGGCATGGGCCCTATCCTATTAAACTCATGAGTCTCTCAATAGGCCTTCCCTTGATATCCTAATTAGATGAACAGATTCCTGTAACTATTCCTAATCATAATTAATATGAATTATTGCAAGATAATTATTGCAAATAAATGTATTCCAAATGCACTTCTCTATATATAGTAAATACAAAACTATACTATACAGAATGGTGTTTCATTTCTGTGACATATTTCCATCATTATTAGTTTATGTGCTACAAGTTGTTTACTCCTCCTAGTGTCTACCTCAAGGTCAAATTCAAGTTTAATCATGGGTATCTTAAACTCCAATGCTCTGTTCTAACCCAGTGGTCACAGAAAAAAGCCAAACAATCATCTGGAAGACGTTGGGGGAGCAAGCAGACAATTTTAATGCAAGAAAAGTTACACGTTGTGATAGTTGATGATGGATGTGTGGATGATAGATAGATAGATGGATAGATAGACAGACAGATGACAGAATAATAGTTTTTAAATGTTTGCATATTATATAAAATTCTTCTACTAAAGCTATAGAAAATTATTTTAAAATTGCATTTAGCTTACCCAACCAAAATTATTAAAAATTCTGTAATTTGTCTCTCAGGTGCAGAGCTTACATTATTGAAAATCATTTTCAAATGCCCTTAAATAGATCTATTGAGTCAAACATGCCATTTTATGGATATCATACTGTTGTGGTTTTTGAAGTATTTATACAGAGGGAGGATAATTATATCTTAATGTACTGTTGGCTCTCTGTATTTTTGAATCTTACAATTTTATTATGAAGTACATCATTAAAACATTAAAATACAATTTAACTATCCTTTTACTCTGTAGTGTCTAGGGAAGAGTTTTGTACTCAAGGCCCATTATTTTTCTACTGCTTATTAATCTGACCTATCTTAAGGCCCTGTCACACTGCCCAACGGATGCAAAAGGTTTGTAAAAAGGACACAGTGGATGAGAAAAATGTTCCATCCGTGGTTATCCGCTCTCAAAAGGGGCAAAAATTTGCATAAGCAGAGCGGATAACACGGAAAGGAACGGACGGGGGGAGGACGCAGAGCGGATGGAAAGCGGATGCGGAATGGAAGCCTAGCGGATGGAAGCGGATGGAAGCGGATGCAGAGTGGATGCAGAGCGGATGCAGAGCGGATGCGTAGAGGATGCGTAGAGGATGCAGAGCGGATGCGTAGAGGATGCAAAGCAGATGCAGAGCGGATGCGTAGCGGATGATGCGGATGCATAGCTGCATCCGCTTTCATCCTTTCTCTGTCCATGCTACTAACACTGCGTGTCCGTTCCGCTTCCTCCCTGCGTCCGTTTACCGCTGGAACGGATTTGAGTTGCGCGGATGTGCAGCGGATGCCTAGCGGATATAGCAGATGCGTAACGGATGCAGAATGGATGTCCCCCGTATGCCTAGCGGATGCAGAATGGATGCATTGGATACATTTTCTGCTCAAAAGTTTTGAGCAGCTCAAAACCTTCTGAGCGGATGAAATGTCAATAGACGGATGCTGGACGGATAGAGAGGAAGCAAAACGGAGGCAGTGAGTACAGAACGGAAGCATCCCGTTAACCAACGGATGGCAAGTGTTTTTCTCCATTTTACATCCTCTTTCCATCCCGTTGGTGCAGTGTGACATGGGCTTTAAAAACAAAATCAGAGAACAATTTGAATGAGAATAATTTTAAAAGTATTACCAGAACTGTGAAAAATATTTCCAACTCTTAATTCTTTTATCGGATAAAATATGTATCCCATGAAATGGCTGGAAGAGTGTAGACTTTGTCTTGTTGCGAAAACAGCAGCAGATGGAACAACAAATAGAAAATTACACTGATGAAATTAGGGAAGGTTTAGGAACAGACACAATGTCCTAACCCTAAGGCAAGTTGTTTAGCTTGGACATCACAGGGTTCTGTGCCAGAAGAGAAACTCGTATTCTCCAGCAAAGCAATGAGTTCATCTAGGTATATCATTCAGAAATGGGGTACTGGCTTATTGCACCATTTTTTCTCAAAGATATCTATTACTCAAGTTTTCATTAAAGTGAAACTGAGGTGGGTTGCACTTTCGTCAACAACGAATTTGCTGGTCATGAGCATGTACAGTTTAAATAATTTCAGTTGAAATAATTGAATCATTTCAACTGAAATTATTTTCTATAAAATATCCTAAAACAGTTATTTGCATCTATCTTCACTATTTCTGGACTGTTGTATTGTTCCTGATCTTCACTCTCAGAATCCTGTCTATTTTTGTCTCATCTTCTTTTTAAAAGCTTGCAAAAGATTCTTTATGCTCCTGATTGATTCTTTAAGGTTTTATTCTTTAAGCTTTGATCCTCTTTGCCTTTACTTGGATTGACAATTTCAGTTTAATTATCAGATCAGAACTTTTTGGAGATGAGAGCTCTCTTGACCTATTTCAGTATTTTGGTCATGCTGCCTGTTGCCAGTATCATTTTAAATAATACGGCTAGAAAGAACCTTGGATATCTCATCCAAGGCCCGAGACATTGAACCATCTCAAAAGATGTTATCCCGTCTTTTCTTGAAAACCTCCAGCAACAGAACACCCATAACTCTGTGAGGCAAGCTGTTCCACTAATTAATTGTTCTCAGGAAATTTTTCCTTAGTTCCAAGTTGGATTTCTCTTTGAAGAGCTTTTACCCATTGCTGCATGTCCTACAATCAGGTGCTTTGGAGAATAAATTGATCTCTTTTTTTGTGAAAAATCCTCCTACAATTAGTCCCTCTTTGACTAAGTATGAACTACAGTGTATGCTTAATAATTTGATCCTTAGTGGACTGTTCAAATGGTACTATGAGCACTTTTGTGATTTAAATGGTTGAATACAAAGATATACTTTAAATTTTGGAGTCTGGGATTGAATATATTTTTCCAGCTATTTACAATATTAAATGTTATTTATTTTGAGGTGAAGATAAATAAAATTTAAATTTAATGTCTGACAAAGAATTTATAAATGCAACTCCTTTTCCATCTAGACATTTACAAACACATCAATGAAAATAACTATTAGTCATAAAACTACGATTAGCTGCAATAAATTGTTTTACTATGGATTCATTTGAAATTTTATTGAAATACAATATTTATATGCTCTCTTCCTCATTCAAAAAACTGAAATTTAGTAAACATCCAACAGTTAATCTCTTTTTGAAACAACCCCTTATTTTTTAACATATGATGGAGCTGAATAAACTGATATCACAATCAGTTGTTAGCCCTTCCAGATAAACCTGACAGGAAACATGACTAGATAAATCTACTTCATTGTAAGGCTACATTAGCACAATTGTTCAAATCATATTTCACAACCACATTGCTTAGCAATGAAAATTCCAGTTCCAAATAGCATTGTTAAGACTAGCTACAATCCATTTTAAGAGAAGAATTTGATGCGTTAATTTAATCTCTGTACTCTGTAGTTAAATTTCTGTGTCAAGAATTACTGACAGTACTATAGAGATTGAAAGCCATTGGCCTACAAAATACCAGATGTTGTGATGTAAAACTCTCAGCATCTTTTAATTTAGGATATTAATACAAGGGATTATTAATTGAGGCTTATGGAAGCATTCAAGCAAAAAAATGACTTCTCTGGGTTGCTTACCTGATTGTGTAAATTTATTGAACGTGATTCTGGTAGTGATGCTGCCTTTATTCATGTGAAGAAAGGCATCATAAATCTATTCCGAAGGAGATTAAAAATTTAACTCACCTTTTTCTATAATCAGGTTGTAATGATAGTATTTCAGTAGTAGTATGTTAACTCTTTATTGCAATTTGGTATAGTTGTTAAGGCATCAAGTTAGATCCTGAAGGACAAAGCTAGTTTGGTAACCTTAATCTGGTCATTCTTTCTCAGCCCTAGGAAGAATGCAATGACATACTATTTCTGAAAAAACTCACCAAGAAAACTAGAGTTTATTCCTGGCAATCAACAATAACTTTAAAGGCCCTAGCAATCAGCACCAAAAAGCCTTTTTCATTATTCAGCAAATATAGACTTCTCTCACTTTATGCAAGGGATACATTTCTCAACAAACTCTCATAAAACAAATTCACATAAAACAAGATATTGAGCCAGTGGAAAAGGGGAATTACAGTGTATGGTGTCAAATTTTGTAACTCAAATGCATTGACAAATTTGCTCATAAATGTTCAGAGTTGTATTATTATGTACCAGGTTACTTAGATACGTTTTATTCCTTGTCTGTGGTCTATGTACAATGAATGCATTTTCTCCATCTTTTTTACAACTAGAATTCTAATTTGCATGGTTTCCGTGACCTACAAAGAGGTCATGGAAACATATTATGTTATGAATGCATTAACAGCTCTACCAATTATTAACATTCTTTGTTATATTGCAGGTGGTTTTAACCTATCTTAAGATTCAGTTCCTTTATCTGCTACAACTCAATATAATATGTCCAACTTGATTTCCAGTATTAAATTTCCTTGTCAGTTGGGATAAGGGTATTGATCAATACTCTTTATGCCTGGGTTGATCACTTATAATAGTAATAGCATAAAAGTACAGTAAGAGAGAGATAGCACATATGTCTAGAACCACACTTCAGCACAATGGTAAATGCAGAAATGAGGGCAGAAAGCAGTTTTGATATGTTTCTAGACCTAGAAATATGATATCAGCAAACTGATATATTGACACAAACATAAGTCATTTTTTTCCATAAAAATAAATTCTTACATGAAAAGTTAATCACATTATAGCAAATTTGCATCAGCTGAACTACTGGGAAAACAACTTAGTTTGAATTATTTGGAAGTTATCTGGTCAATCAAGAATTCCCTTAATGCTTTCAGAAATTCTGATGATCTTGGAAACTACCTTGTCCTAAACTCTGCTCAGTGTAGGATTTACTGCCATCAATAAACATTCAATATTCAGCAAATATTTAAAAGCTGAATTGTTGTATCTGAGGACTAAAGAGTATATGGATCAAAACAGGGCCAAGGTTACTTTTGCAAAGAAATGTTTTAACTTTATTGCTCATACTGGTTTTGTTAAACTAACTAACCTAGATGTCTAGATTTTTACACTTCAAAACTGGTAGCACTTTTTTGTTTATCCCAAGACTGTTGAATCCTACCGTAATACAAGTATCTCATTGGCCAAAAGAGAACATCAATCCGAGAATGCAATTTTTAGATTTCATTGGACAATTGTTCCTACTACAGCAGGCGTAGTCAATATTTTTATACCTACAGCCCACTTTTGTATTTCTGTTAGTAGTAAAGTTTTCTCTAACCACCCACCAGTTCTACAGTAATGGTGATTTATAAAGTAGGGGACAAAACCCCTACTGCCCACCATGAAAGCTGGAACGCCCACTAGTGGGCGGTAGGGACCAAGTTGACTACCACTGTACTACAGCCTTGACATCTATGGGAAAGGGTTTGTGTGACTGCAGCCATAAATAACTGAAAGGATTGGAATTTGGGGTAGAACAGAGATGGGCCTTAGGACCTAATAGGAAACAAAAGGCAGAATTTCATCTCTTTCTATTTTTCACTGGCATGAATGTAGTACCAAATTGAGGAGTATATCCAATTCAATTAGAACCAATGTTTACTATTTAAACTTGCTTTGTCATGGAACACAAGTTGTGGAATTATGGTTTACCTCAGAAAGAAAGCAGAGGCAGAATGAGTGCCATTTCTGGAGGTATTTTTTGTTTCCAATAATTGTGTAACCTCCCTTATTCAGAACCCTTCACCATCTTAGCATTAGAGGAGGCTCCTCCCTTTCCACTTTTCATCATTTACACCTATACCACAACTCCAGTACACTGAATCTCCAAGACTGTCAGAATAATCTTGAGATGATCATCTATTCTATTCTGCTTCCCCAAACAGCTATAATGTATATCCTCTAGATAATGGGCATATATACATGGGTACATGAAAATATTCATTCAAATGGAGGCAAGTGAGAAATAACGTATATAGCTTGAAACCTGTAAGAAAGCAGTTGTGCTAAATTGTGATTTATATTGCCAAGGCTTATGAAATTGAACAATATGTGGATGAATCACATATTGTTTTAACTATATCTTTGTAAATTTTCATTTAGGCTGGGTTGAATTCAACTTGCTAAACCAAAATTTGAATAAGCCACATATTGTATTAGTGTAATGTGTGAACCTAGCAGGAACATTTATATAAAT
This sequence comes from Laticauda laticaudata, assembly GCA_004320025.1. Classification (NCBI taxonomy): domain Eukaryota; kingdom Metazoa; phylum Chordata; class Lepidosauria; order Squamata; family Elapidae; genus Laticauda; species Laticauda laticaudata. The sequence goes on along the minus strand of BHFT01006760.1, from coordinate 19,001 downwards.
AATGATGGAATTTTGGCTGCAACTCATATCAGCCTACCATCCTTATCTCAATATAATTTATTCAAAGCCAGTTGGCACACAGAGGGCTGAACTTCATTTACTTATATTACTAGCATGCCCAAATGTCTGAGCGAGGCATTTAATCAGCCACTAAATTACCGAAGAGATTAATCTACAATCAGTTACTGTACAGAAGAGTCCAAATCATCAAACATTAAGCTAAATATATGTACAACATTCTTCTTGATGAGTTTCAAAGTAGTTATCTTATCAGTTAGGAAGAGGGGAAAGTCACATACAAAGCCAAAACTATTGGGAAATATTATGTGCAGAATTATATGGGAGTGAAAAGGTGGGAAATAATAGATTGTAAGTGAAAAGTAGCATGTTACCTTGATCCTGGCTTAATATGAGAACCCAGACATTAAATCACCATTGAGTGCTGTAGCTGTATTCATGTTACACAATGAACATAAATTAGTCACAGAAATTTTAATCTAGTACATTGACCAACCAGTTTATGTAGTTAATTTATGACTCATTGCATTGTGTAAGCCCTCTTCCCAAACTGGACAGTTATGGGTGAGATTCAGACCATGGTCAAACCATTCTTTATTCAATAAACCTTTGTTAGGCAAGCATGAGTCAATGTGTTGTATAACATGTCATGCAACAGATATAAGATTAATGGGGGATAATTTTTTATGAAACGGAGTTATGATGGCATTCTAGCTAATATACAGAAACATGGACTGCTAGTTCTGCAAAATGCTAGAGTTATGGGTTTGCAGACTGTAACATGTTGCTGAAATTAAAAAAAGAAATACCTACAGCAGGGTAAATCAACATTCATTCATTCAGCTACATTCATGACAATTTGGGATGGCATCAAGATGATGACAATTGTGTCATACAGTTAAGACGACAGTTAAGTATTCTTGTGCCTCATCATTACACAAAAAGAAGTTGCATCATTGTATTGTGACATCACTCCCATGCATACAGAGTAGATCCACCCAATTTTTTTCATACAATGGAAGTAATCATATCAGGGAAAAAGGTAGTACACCATATCCTGAGTTGTTTAACATAACCATGGACTTTATTGTGAAAACCCAGTTTCATTGATTTGTTTATGGTATTAGACCAACGCGCAATGTTTGGTGAACAGAGCCTCAGAGCCGTGTATATCTCCCTGCTCTGCCCACCTTTAATTGAGCCACCATACTTTCCTAGCCTCTTTTTATCCAAATCCAGAACACCGTCTTTGAAAAGGAGCCAAGGTAGGAATACACAGCGTTGTTTTCTGCTCCGTTACATCGCGGAGGCCGATTCAAGCCTATTGTATGCAAGCAATAGCATCCCCCGCCCCGCCCCCTACCCATTTCAGGATGGACCGAGCCATTCAGAGCGCAGAATGGGGGACAAAGCGGAGGGAAAGGAAGAGAAAGCCAGCGAAAGAAGGAAGAGTGTGTGAAAAATTCAAAGGCGAGCCGCGAGCTCTGCTTCTCGCTGCCTTCCGGGCCATCCTGGAAGGCCGCCCATACAGAGACAGCACCCTGCCCGCCGTTCTTCAACTCCCCCCACGCGTTAGGAAGAAGTGGGAAGGACGGAGCTCGGCGCCGCTTGTGGCTGCGGTGGCAGCAATTCGGCCGTGGGAGAGTTTTCATTCAATGTGCGGAGGAAAGCCCGGGGGCGCGTGCACCGCGTCGCCTTCGCGAAGCCCTGCAATTTCTCTCTGGTGCCTTCGCCCACCGAAGCGTTGGCTCCCATGGCTTTCTCGGCAAGACCGCGTTTCTTCGCCTAGGGTTTGTTTATCTCGGAGGAGGCGACCGAAGCAGGGCGCCAGGTAAGCCTGGCTGTGCTCGGAGCGAGGGAATGTGGCCGCCCAGGGCTTCTGGACGGGTGGTCGTGGCGGAAGGACACACAGACAGCAGAGCCTAGACATCGGGTCGGGGGAACGCTCCCTTTGCCCGGAGCCTCGTCTCTCAGCTGCTAGGCGGCGGCGGCGGCGGCTCTGCCTTTTTCGCTCCTCTCCTCATCTCGGGTTATCCACGGCTGGAATGCCGGTGCCCGCTTCGCAGCGCAAAGTTAGTGCGCCTGAGCTGACGCTACCTCGCCGCCGCCGTCGAACCTTGCAGCTGAAGCCCGTTTTCGAGGCGGCCAGGCTCGGCTTACGCGACATGCGCGCCGCTCACTACACCAACACCTGGATTGTTGTTCCTCCTCCCTGCGGGTTGTTCCGTTGTTTTTTGTGGTAGCTTTGGGAGGGAGTCTCTTGGATCGCGAGCGCAGAAGCAGGAGAGGGAAGTTTAACGTGCGCCTGCTCAGGAAACCGAGAACCGGGTTGGCACACTATTGCTGAGAAACAGAGAGTGAGGGGGAGGCCGGGTTATTCGCTCTTTCATTATTGGCGCCGGCGCGCGCGCATATGTGTGTTTGTTTGTGGGTATGTGTGTGTGCGTGTATCTGTCTGCGTGCAGCGTTTCATGTTAGTCTTGTAGAAATGGAAGCAATTCCGGGAGAATAGGAAGTTCGCCTTCTTTAAGGCCGTTGCTCTACCTGCGAAGTGCGGTAGAGCCTCGGGGCTGCCTTTCCAGAATCTCCACTTTTTTAAGAAAAGACGCGGTTTTGTACACTCTTTGGAATGATTGAATGTGGAGATTCTTAGTCATCCAGGCCATGGTTGTCCCAAAGGTGTTTTTTGTTTTTTTTTCCCCCAAGTGGCCTCAACGACTCTCTAAAAGAATGCAAATGTCCAGCTGTCTGCAAGGAATAATAATAAATCCTTCCATTCTCCCCAGCCATCCGGTCAGAGCTGAAGAAGCTTCTTGGATGAGAAGTAAAACGTCTTCAAAGAAAAATGAGAAAGTCCAGTTGCCTCCTGAAAAAGCACCTTTGAGACATTGAATTTGAAGGAAAATAGTTATATAGGCTCTGGAACTGAGATGGAAGTGCATCTCTTTCCCTAGAGCAAATGTCTAGCACCTGTGTGTGAAAAGTATGTGTATCCCTTTTAGGATGGATGTTGGCCCAGCTTGAATTAAAGCTTGGCTTTGGCTATTTCATTGCTCTATGGATACTGGAGCAATGTTTCGTTGGCGGTGCTTGTGTTTGACATTGTGTAAAGTAAATGTCATGTGGGTGTTTACTCTAAAGAAAAAAAAATATTGTTTGACATTTTGTCAATGTGCTTATAACTAAAGTTTAGTAGCTTCTTTTTACCTGTCCAAGTTTTACACTGCATATATATCAGAAGATAACTGCTGCTGGATATATTGATATTTTCTGCCTGGCAGGCAAGTACAGTTATCTTTACATTTGGTGAGCTCCAGTTAAGGAACTGGAATTCCAGTGACAACTGTATGAAATTATACAAACACTTTGTTTTAGGATTCTATAGTTAGCATGAATATAAAACACTAATTCTAGCAAGAAAATTGATTCGCATATATACTGGTTTAACTTCTTGGTGAGGTTTTTGCAGCATGAGTATTGCAATATTTCCTCTTTCATGTTCTAATGAAATGGTTAATAAGAAGTTCCTAATCTCAGTCTTAAACTTGCTCCTTATGTTCATGACATATCTACAATGCAAGGATAACAATAATAGTTTATTCCACAGGATTGATACCATTTTTATTGTTAAATTGATTAACAATTACTAATTAACAATTCTGTCCAATGAAAGCTTGTCAATAAATAGTTCCTTGTTAGTTGGAGGGACAGTTAAGTCTGGGTTAATCCTTGTCTACCTGTCATTGGTTACTGTTTTGTATAACTACAAGATAGTTGGATGGCAACAATAGAGGGGAAATGTATTTTGGTCACAAGCTAAACATGAGTCAGCAGTATGAGTGCTACAAAAGCTGCAACTATAGGTAATGTTAACAGAACCATTTTTTTTTAAAAAAATAAAGCTTTATTTTAGACTGTTATGCTGTATACTCAGATATTATCCACATGTAAACTCAGAACCAAGATATAAGAATATCATATCCAAATTGGAACAGACCTAGAAGCCATATGAAGATGTCAAAATAATGATTTTGGAATACTTAGTTTAGAAAGCAGAAGATTAAGAATGCAGCATAACATAGTGTTCAAGTGTTTTATTGCATAGAAAATGGCAGTAGTTTGGTGTTCGATATCAATGGTGGCTCTGACTGATTTCCATTAAAGGGAATAGATTTTGAATGAGCTTGATTTTGAGCTATTAACTAGCAAACCATATTTTAGTGAATAGAAATGTTAATATTTTAAAAAATTGATAATTGAGCAAAATCATGGTTAAATTATGGGTGTGAGTTGTATAGAGCTTTCAAATGATTAGACATTTAACATCTAACTAAATCAGCATTTGAACATGATTTGCTGTTCTCATGGAAGGCGTTCAAGCAGAAGCTGGACAGGCAGGCCTCTGTATAGCTGATAAAGACACCCGGCAGACATGCCCATGAATAGGATAGTAAGACATTTTGTTACAGCTGCAGTTCTCATTCCCAAATCCTTAGATTTACTAAGGATTTTTACTTAGTTTTACACATGAAATCCTTCATGTGTGTCTTCAACTTGTTGGTAACTAAATTCTCTGAAGAGAGAATGTGATGGCGTTCTTTCACTTAATTTACTCAGTGTAGATGCCACTCGGTTCTAACCAACTTTGAGTGTACATTGTGTAAAAAAGTGATAGCATAAAATAGTAATATTTATAAAAGATGAAACATCAGGAGTTGATGTTGGATCCTGTCAACCATAGTCAAACACAATCCAACAGGGCCCCACCCACCTGGGAAAATAGCTTTCTGGAATGCCAGAGTGAGAGCCATGGCGATATTGGTGAATCTCATTCAAGAGGCAGGCATCATGACAGTGAAGGCATGTTTCTAGGATCCTGATACATTACACGTGGACTTGGCGTTAGCCAGTCTGTCATGGGAGACAGACGGTCCTTCAGTAACCATGCCCTATGCCATGTAGGGTTGTATAGATTATGACAAGCACCATCAATAACACCTGGAAGTATTTTGTAACCAGTGCAGTTTGTGAAACAGAGATGTCACATACCAATCAAGGTTCATCCTGCTGAATTCTGGACTAGTTGAAGTCCAAGTGGTCTTCAAAGGCTAGCCATGTAAGCACATTGCAGTAGTTAATGCATGTAATGACCAGGACACAAGTGACTGCACAATCTTTTTGCTGCAGTTTTTTTTTGTAGCAATTAAAACAAATCTTAACCATTTTGTGGGAATTGGCAAAGCAAAAGCCTATTGCCTGGAAAGAATAGAACAAGGTTTAAAATGGTCTGGGCAGAGATTGAACTCAGTTCTTCAAGATCCCTTCCTAATCTGATTACATCATTTTAACTTTTTTACAATTACCTTTTAACATCCTATTGTTTTCTAGCTTTCTCATTGGTGTTTAGAGAAATTGCTTGCTACAAGGCAACTATTATCTGATCATCATTCAATTTCTGAAAATGTTATGAGTAACCAGCAAACTTTGTGAAATGATTATCCCAAAATATTAACCCACATTGTCTGCTGCTTATCATCTCAGTTCTGTTCTGAGTCTTATGCATATCCAAAATAAGTTACATCAGAGATTTTCCACGTAGTATTGTAGCTAAATGGCTATTCTATATGTGAAGAAGAGACAGTGTTGAGGATTTACTAATTTTTGTCAAAATGCATTTGACTGGTATGTTTGTTCTACAGAGGTAGAGGGCAATGCAGATAATTCTCCTTTGATCCAATCCCCGAATGGCCAAATAGTTGGAAACACCTTTAGTGGGCTGCTTTGAAGCCTTCTCAAAGGATTCTGAAAATTTCCGATCAGACAACTGAGGAAACAAAATGACTCATAAAATTATTTCCACAGCTGTAGTAAGTACCAAATTAGATATTAGAAGAGTAGTTTAAGATAAACAAAATCATCTGAGAAATCTATTATAGTTTTTTTATTCATGGAATGTGTGCTCTGTTTTCAGAGGAATAAACAGACAGCTCTTTCTTCAAGCTTTGATAGCTTTGCCAAATCTGATAAATCTGTCGTAACTTTACATAGATTTATGATTCCACTGAGACATAAAATTACCATTGTGGCAAAGGTATCAGTTATTTTAGAAAAGTAGCTGATAAAGAGTTGTCTCAGTTTATAGCTGGAGAATAATGAGAGATACTGGTTTTTTTTAAAGTAAAGAAGCATCTGAATAAGCTAATATAAATAAAAATGTTTGTATTGCCTCACATTAATGGCTCCTAACTTTATTATATTTGTTTCATGTGTGTTGTTTTTAATTTAATACTTTTTCTTCTTTTTGTAATTCTTTTTGAGAAGAGATTCCACTGAGCCTTTAAGTTAAAATATACAGGTGGTCCTTGACTTACAACCATTTGTTTAACAACTGTTCAAAGTTACAATAGCCTGGAAAAGAGCAACTTACTATTGATCCTCACACTTACAACTATTGTAGCATCAACAGTGTGATCAAACTTTTGCCACTTGGCAACTGGCATGTATATAAAAATATTGCACATACTATTTGTGATCTTCTCAGTCAGCTTCCAACAGGTCAATGGGAAAAGCTGAATTTTCTTGATGATTGCATGATTCACTTAACTGCAGTGATTCTCTTAACAACCATGGCAAAAAAGGCCATGAGATCTGTCAGTCAATCAGAATAAGAATAAAGCTGCAAGGGACTTTCGAGGTCTTCTTGTCCATAGGTCACCAACCTTTTGGACCTCAGGGACCACAAAACTCATAATTTTAAATCCCAGGGACCACTAACCGGTTCTGTGGACGTGGCCTAATTTGTGGGTATGGCTTGGTGGTCATGTGACTGGCTGGGCATGGCTTCTATGTAAATATTATAAATATTTATATAAATATTGAATTTTGAATAAAATAAAAGAGCAACTTTTAACCGAAATCAGGCAAACCAGGCAGGCAGATTGAGTTGCTCACAGAATCAAAGATTCATTCAGAAATCTATCTGCCATTGGCTAGCTCAGTCTGTCACATAAAATTTGCTTGCAAGCAAACTCACAAAATTAACTCACAACACACAATGTATGTAAATTACTCACAACACACATGTATGTAAATATTGGTTTTTTTTATATAAAAAAGAGCAACTTTTACCCAAAATCAGGCAAAACAGGCAGGCAGATTCAGTTGCTCACAGAATCATTCAGTGATCTATCTATCTGTGCCACCTCAGTCTACCTCAGTCTCTCGAATTTGCTTGCCGTGAGTCTGCACTGAATAATAAAACCTTCAGTCCTGAGGTTTGGCTGTGCTTAAAAGCAGAGCCGAAGATCTAAAGACTAGCTAGAAGGCAAGAAATGCAACCATTTCATGCTTCCAAGCTAATCTAAATCTCCTGGCACAGCAGAGTAGATGTTGGTAGAAAAAAGGAAAAATAGCAATTTAGTAGGTGAGTTTGCCGGGTAAGGAGTGAGTGGACGGGGAGGGTTCCTATGGACCATGTGGGTGGTGTAGCCTTGTGTTTCTATGCATCTTGGATTAATTGCTTGGGGGTGGTGCTCTGGCAGTGAGATTTCTCTGTGGTCCACCAAAATTTTCTCATGGCCCACCAGTGGCCCACTGGTTGGTGACCATTGTTCTAGTCCAACTCCCTGCTCAAACAGGAGGCCCTATACCATTTCAGACAAGTACTTTTCCAGTTTTCTTAAAAACCTCCAGTGATGAAGCACCCACAACTTCTGACAGTAAGCTTTTCCACTGGTTAATTCTCACTGTTAGGAAGTTTCTCCTTAATTTCAGGTTGCTTCTTTCCTTGATGAGTGTCCATCCATTGTTTCTCGTCCTGCCCTCTGGTGCTTTGAAAAATAAGTTGACCCTCTCCTCTTTGTGGCAATCTCTCAAATACTAGAAATACTGCTGTCATGTCCCCCCTAGTTCTTTTCTTTAGACCAGCCAAACCCTGCAACAGATCACCATATATTTTTGTCTTCAGGCCTTTAGTCTTCTTAGTTGCTCTTCTTTGCACTTTTTACAAAGTCTCAGCATCTTTTTTGAATTGTGATCAAAATTGAATGCAATATTCCAGGTATGGTGCAATTCACAACTGACTTATTCCAATTGTGTTTGTAAGTCATGATCTATCTGGAGGTTCTTTCCAACATCATATGCCTAGGTATATGGAAACCTGTGGTAGCATTAGTATGAAGATTTTGAGTGAGCCCTTCCCCCAAAATTTGTACAGTATTTAATTGCCATAACCTAGTTTCAAATTTGAGGATTGCTAATTGATTATGGACTATAAACTGCTTGTATAACTCCGTGACATGTTAACTTTGTATTCCTTTTTTTCACATCCTGGCAAACTGTACTTAATCTTTCCTAAACCATACTTAAGTTTTAGATGCAGATAAAAAGTATGTGCTTTTGTCAAATGTGATTAATCCAATGAATTCAACTTTAGATACATTGTTTTGTTTTGATATTAGTCTTGAGCTTTAAATAAAAAGCAATTTATAACTTTGTTGGTCAATATGGGATGAATATCTGAAATCTATTAAAAGGGTAGGACCAGCAAAAGGGTATGTACAGTTTAAAGTCATAAAAACCTTCTGGCACAATGTTAAAAGTTTTGTGGTCTAAGTTCATATCAGATTCAAGATACAGATAACAAATGAATGCAGAGACAATGTAGATATTTTTAGCATAAGATTTTTTTACCCAATCTTCAGATTGTGAAAAAAATAGTGAATAGTTGCCCCTCCCACTTCTCTAAACAAAACAAGACCATGAGTCTGCTGTCTATCTTTTACCATGGATAGTGCCTAAAAGTATCTTCATTTGGCAGAGTGCAATATAAATATTGCAGTCTTACCTAAAGAAAACTGAAAAATAATTTTGCACTAAGAATAATATCAATTAAGTTAAATTGTATAATGTATGTGTGTCTGTATTCAAATTGTTTAGGGATTCTAAGATATCTCCTTGCTGACAATGTTTATTATATAGATTACAAATATATTAGAAGTAAAGGTTTTAATATACTTTTTAATATACTTTTTTCAGCAAAGCATTTTAGTTGAACATTGTAAACACACAAATAAAAGACAGATTCTTCATTTTATTCTTTGTAGTTCATATGTTGAAAATATTTTGCTTTTCAAAAATGTTTTCTTTTCCTGTAACTACAGAAATATCTAAGGCGTCAAAGATTTGCCTTAATTAATAATGTATGGGCAACTCTCGCTAAGTTACTTGATTTCACAAATTTTATTCAGAGAAAATGCTGCTGCCTGCCCTGTTATCTCTTTTTCCTACTCAGGTTCTTTGCTAATTCTCTGTGAGTCATTCTCTGTGTATCTGATTTTAGGGGGAGTTCTTCATCTTAGTCCAATTGAGCGACTCTCCAGGACTGATCTGGCTTTGTCATATCTAGTAATACCAGCTTGGAGCAACTGTTACATTTAAATGTTTGCTGTGCAATAGAATGATAATTTACAAATAGACAATTCAGGGGAGCATTAATCATATTTATTTCTAATTTTATTTGGTAACTGAATGTAGCTCATATGCCTTTGAATTTGGCAAGTTGTGTGGTGTCCAAGTATACTCCTAGAAAACGCCTTCCATCGCTACAATTTTTAATGAAACTGGTCCCTTTCCTCAAGGCCTTTGCTTTCATATATAATTATATATATATATTATGTGCTGTTTTTATGCGTTCCCTGTCGGGTATTATCCCACGTCCATTGTAGTTCTGTTAAAGTTTGTAGCTCATTGTAGTTTCTGTTAAGGTTGTAGCAACGTTTCAGCAGACACTCATCTGGCAGATGAGATTCTGCTGAAACGTTGCTACAACTTTAACAGAACTACAATGAGCTACAACTTTAAACAGAACTCAATGACAGTGGGATACATACCCGAAAGGAAGCTATAACAGCAAACAAATCGTAAGTACCCGGCAGAGATAGCTTAAAAAAAACAAATATAATATATATATTATATATATATATATATATATATATATATAATTATATATAATATGAATTTATTTTATATATATTTGTTTTCTGAGGGTTTTTCGCGGGTATTTGTATGTGGATCTTTGGTTATTCGCGGTTTTCTCCCACGTAAATTGGAAGTATGCTAGGCAACATTTTGATGAGTTGCCTTGATACTTTCCAAACGTTGGAAGTAACGTTTGGAAGAATGTTGCCTTAGATACTTCCAATTTTACGCGGGAAGAAAAACCCAATAACCAAAATCCACATATATACTATATATTATATATCATATGTGTTTGTTTGTTTAAGCTTCTCGCGGGTACTTACATTTGTGGCTGTTTAGCTTCCCTTCGGGTATTATCCACGTCATTGGTAGTTCTGTTAAAGTTGTAGCAACGTTCAGCAGATCTGTTCATCTGCCATCATCCTGATGATGGCAGATGAAGTTCTGCTGAAACGTTGCTCAACACTTTAACAGAACTACAAATGACGTGGGAATAATCCCGAAGGAACGCTAAACAGCACATATATATATACATACTAACATACATACATACATACCATAATATATATTATATATATATATATATATATATATATATACTATATATAAACATTTTGTTTGTTTTTTTGATGCAAAAGTTTGTGGGAAAAGTTGCTGGGTGAGGGGGATGTTTCTCAACTTAAGGTCAAAATGAGAAGATAAATCAATTTCTAGAAAAGACTGAAATAGAGCTGTGGCATCTGAAGCATGGATAACAATAAGAGTGACAATAAGCTACATTTGGAATTTTAACACCCATGTGTTAAAGCCATCTACCATATATAGGAGTTTATATTTTTCTAGTGAGAGTGAAAAAATGACCATTCAAGAAAATCTCCAGATTTAGGAAGCAAATACAAGAAATGCTTTCTACCCAAAAGCCAAAATTGTATTAAAAATACATTGACTGGGTTCACATATTGAAAGTAGTATGTTTTGTCAATGTTTAATTGACTGGATCCCAATTGATTGGATTTGAATATTTGTATGGATTTATATGTTAAGCCCTAAACCATGTAAAACTATAATGGATAAAATAACACAATAGTTAAACCAAAACAAAATAAACCACATTATTGCTTAGTACAATGTGTAGACCAGGTATAATTATCATTACTTTTTCTAGCCCAACAATTGCTAATTGTGCGCTTTTCTAAATAAAGAACCATGTAAATTCTATAATCTAAGAAATAGTGTTCATATTGTCTGCAATATTATAAATGAGAAAGAGAAAAGGCTACTCAAGAGAACTTCATTTGCAGTTATCTTTTCCTGAATGCTTTTATGTTGTACTCAGACCATTTGGTTTTAATTTTTTCAGTTTAATATCTCAAAATATTCAATCAACTTTGGGATATTAGTGGCAGGTACTTGAAAAATATCAAAAATATTTCCCTTGTTAATTGTTATTTATTACTTGTGCTTGCTTGTTTATATCTTGCATATATCCATATATTTCTTTAGATGTGATCATGTTTTTTTGTAGGATGCGGTGGTGCAGACACTGGAACTGCACTTCAGTGGTTCAAGCCTGGCTCTGCAAGATGGGGTGAGCTCCTGCCGCTCACTCTTTGGCTTCTGTCCATCCAGAAGCTTGCAATATTGCAAGTAGACAAATGGGTACCACTTTGGTGGGAAAAAAATTAGCCGCATTCGTGTGTGCAGAAAGCAGAAGCCAGCACTGGACCAAGCCAGACTTAGGACAACATGAGGTGTGGTGAGACCGATGGAGGAGCCTGGAAGAGTCAGCAACCTAAGCGCTCTAGTCAGCTGATGTAAGCTAGTTTTCCCCTGCAGTGTATCAATTTATAAGCATTCAAACACTGAACAGAATGAATTAGCAATAGGCTGTCAGAACTGCATTGTGTTGGGCGCTTGTACATTTCTTTAACATTGTATGTCATACATTAATTAAATAAATAAAGGATGCTAAACATACAAAAAAGTGTTTAGTTGAGTTATTCCATTTGTCAGTCCATGTCAAAATAAATCAGATTGTACTACATTAAATAATAACAGATAAACTCATATTGGAAATTCATAGAATGAAATATTTATAACCTTGACAATGCACTAAGAATGGTAGTTATTGGTTCCAGTTCTAAACACTTTGTGTTAGTGTTATTTATGGTCTCTCCCAACCCTTCTGTCATGTTACATTTTATACTATAGTCTATGAACTATTTAGTCCAGTATATCTTCCATAGTACTTTGAATAAGCTTCAGCTGATAACTGAACTTTAGATTGCACATTGTTTCTGTTTGAGAGAAATATAATTTTTTCCTATATACTGGTCATCCTTGACTTATGACCACAATTGAGCCCAAATTTCTGTTGCTAAGTGAGTGAGTTGTTAAGAGGTTTGCCCCATTTTATGACCTTTCTGCCACAGTTGTTAAGCAAATGCTTCGGTTAAGTGAATTGTGTCATTAAGTGAATCTGGCTTCTCCTATGGACTTCCCTTATTGGAAGCTGACTGGAAGATTGCACATGGTGATTATATGACTCCAGGATAGTGCAATTACCATAAATGCATTCCAGCTGCCAAGCTCCTGAATTCTGATCACATGACAGTGGAGATGCTGCAACTGTCGTAAGTGTGAAAACCAGCCAAAAAATCACTGGCATTGTAACTTCAGTTGCTAAAATGAATGGTTATAAATCCAGGACTACTTGTATAGTAATTTTTATTAAGTAAGTTTTTCCACAATATAGAAACAGACGAGTAATAGAGAAAAAGAATCGAAAAGAGAAAAAGAAATAAAAAGAGATGGAAAAGGGAAAAAAGATTAATAAAGAAATAATTTTCAGTCTTTCTTAACAGCAATTGTAGGTTCATTTGTAGTTTGCCCTCTCTCTCTAAGCTTACATTAAAGTTTCCTTCTTTATCTGTTGTTTCTATAAATAAAATTCATTAAAAATATACTGATGTTTTATGGACTTTTTCTGGGGGGAAAGAAGGACGAAGTTTTCCAGCATTTTGAATTGACATTTTATTCAGTTTCATTGCTTGTACCTGTAGACTTTCACCATTCCATGATTAGGAATAAAAGGTTTAGTCTAGATCTTATGTGTTTTTGTTTCAGATTTTTATAAATATCAATTTGTCATTTAAACTAAAAGTAAGTTGTTAAAAGCATAAACCTAACCAAGTTATAGTTCAGTTCATCAGATGCATGTGATGAAGTGAGGTGTAGCTCAACAAGGTTATGCATTTTAACAAAACATATTAGTCTGAAATAGCAATAGTCCTTAGATGTACATACCAGTACTCTCCAAGTGGTTTATAGAGTCAACATATTGGCCCCAACAATCTGGGTGCTCATTTTACTGACCTCTGAAGGATGGAAAGCTGAGTCAATCTTGAGCCGAACTGCTGGCAGTCAGCAGAATTACCCTGCAATACTGCATTCTAACCACAGAGCCACCATAGCTTCAGGTGCTTCAGTACTTTTGGATTACCATAAATTAGCATGACTCTCAGAATTTGACATTTGTGTATGTGTGTGTGTGCTTCATGGGCATGAATTTGAAAGCAATGCTAGACATTTTTTATACTAATTTTGATGCTTTTTTAAATTTTTGCCCTACTTCTTTTGAGTAGACAGTGACAGAAACCTATAATTCCTTTAGAGAGTTGCCACAAATATACAATGGTCTGGGCAATTTGTAAACAATGGTTTCTGTTCATTGTTCATGTGACTCTTAAAAGTACCTTTTTGGTTGGAGCCTATAATTTACATTCCATCATTTTTGCTTGCATGACTACCATTTAGATTATTTATGTCCTTGTGCTCAAGGAATTCACTGAAATTTTTGAGATGACATCATGAACAAATAATTCTTACAAATAAACAAATAAACTTTAGAGGAGTGAGCTGCTTCCACTGCACTGGTTATAGAAATGGTATACAATGAAATGAATCAAAATAAATATAATTAGGCACAAAGAAATCAACTTATTTGTGTCCTAAAATCTACACAAGATAATTTGTATTTATGTCTTTATCCAGTTACATATTTGTGTAAGTCAGATGTGGTTATGGACTCTGTATGCATGAATATTTTGTTTATTTTTTTACTTTATTAAAAACTAATTACAGCAAGCTTGAAAAACTTAACAAAATTATAGCTTGTTTATGATCATGTTCTGCTTAACCTTGATATGTTCCATGAGATTTGTTATAAGACTAGTTAATTGAATGTTCATGTTTTCTAAATTCTTTTCTAATATTCTGAAAATCATATTTATATGTGCTCTTGTATGCGGTTATAAGTCCTATTTAATTCTACTTAGTAATTGTGAAACCTTTTCCTTATTTTTAATTCAGTTTCCACAAAGGGAGGTCTACAAGTGATTGATTTCCATATATTGGTTTTTCAAATTATTCCTGTATATTCATAGCCTTGAGTCTTTCTTCTTTCCCCTACTCTACCAGTTATAAAAAATATTTTTTTCATTTATTGTGGCAGGCATTTAAATGCACATTCCATTTAAAAGAACACACTAATATATTAAAGACAGGCATGTTGCTTTACACATTATTTTGCCCAGTAGTTTCCATACCTTACTGGCTCTTCTTTTTCATTTTCATCCCACCCTTCTATTTAGCAGAAAATGGAATAATTTATTTTACCTATCAGCAAAAGATAAATATCAGCCTTGGACACTGACAAAATGCCAGCTCAAGTCTAGTTAGGTTGTTCAGTGTTAGAAAAGTAGAGCAATTCAAGTTTCCGAATTCAGAAGGCTCCCAAAGATATGTATAATTCTTTGGGGTAAGCAATATCAATAAAGTGGCTGTGAAATGGAATTTTGGAACCTAAGACTGTTTCTAAAATTCCATCATTTAATTATATTTATTTAATTTATATATTTAATATGTATCCCACATTTATAAAATTTATACAACTCTAGGCAAAAAAAACATATCTAATGTTCCTACTTCCTCCTATTTTGCTCAGAACAACAACAACCCTGTGAGTTGAGCTGAGGGACAGTGACTGGCCCAAGGTCACCTAACTAGGAAAGGCAGAACTTGGACTCTCAATCTTCTGGTTTCTAATATGGTGCCTTTAACCAGTAGACCCAATTTATATAGATTAACTACTTGCTAATGATAAAACTCACAGTTATATATCCATGTACTTTGAGTACCAGTTATTCACACTGTTCATCAGTATTTTCTTTTTCTTGCCAAAAGTTGTAAAATAGCAGTAAGCATGTTTTTAGAGTTTCTGCAATACATGGGAGAATGATGGAAAAACTTTCTTTGCTTGCCATTGTAGAATTTCCTTACAGAAAATCTGTTTCACATTAAGTGAAATTGTAGAAGGCCCAAGCATGTTCCAAGAAAGCTAGATGTCAAATACACACTCCTAACTAAGAACAAGAAAAATACTAAACATAGCATAATAGCTACAATATGACTAAACATGTGCTATACGCTTCTATTGTAGAAATGCCACAGTTACATATGATAATATTTTAAGAGTAACAGGAGTGGTGGCTTGCAATATGAGGTTTATAAGCTTGAAGCTATTAGGTTGGTGATCTGTCATATCTACATCAAATTATAACTGATTAGCAGTGTTGTACTGTATCCATGGCAAAACCCTTTCTTAGAAATAATTGTGCATGCCTAGGTGTGCTTATTTTCAATAACAGAATAACATGGGTGGAAGGAACCTTGGATGTCTGTTAGTCAGGGGTGGGATCCGACCGCAGTAACTACCGGTTCGGTGATTTTACATTTTGTGTGTGCATGCTTCTTGTAAATTCGGTGCTTTTCCATAATGTTCTAGAATTTTGCAAAATGTTGATGTGATTATGTCATTCATGGCATTGAATGAGCTACACCATACCAAATATGAAAAATAATGATTTGCTTTAATATAGCACAGTTCTATATCCATGTAGTTTTCTTGAAAATACAATGGAAGTGGTTTTCAGTTGTTTACTTTTGAAATGTTTTTCTGAATTTTCAGTCTAACCTATATTTTCTGGTGATTTCCATTTATGTGTAAATCAGATGAGATGTATCCAACTTTTTTGAAAGCAGGGAAGGTTGTGGAATATGTACTGTATTGTTATTCCAACCCAGGTAGTGAAACAAGAGCTCAAACCAAGAAAAAAAAAATGATGAAGCTACACAAGTCCATCAAGCAATAAAAACAGCTCTAAGGGCATATCCATCTTGTTTCCACCATTATGGATGTATTTCCTCTTCATTACTCTTCTCCTTAATATTGGAGAAGCAGGTTCCCTAAAAATGGAGATAGAAATGGAGATAGAAGAATGTGTGTATACTATATAATAGATTAGATGACCTGTTAGGTATAGTCATGAACACATAATTCTTGAATCTAGAAAATATGAGCTCTAATACACCATAGGTCATTTCTTTTTGTAAAAACATTTATCTAAGCTTCTTTGTCTTTTTATATTGTAATTGTATTCTTAGTAGGATTCTTACTATTATGCCAGACTGCAAGGATTTTTTTTGTTTTGTTTCCAACTAGATGCAGGTCTATGACCTCCAACTTTTTTGTTTTGTTTTGTGAAATTATTTCCCTCACCTCTGCCCCCAATAATAATTCATTCTACATTAGGTCAGTTGCAGTGCAGAAGGTGTTTGCATCTTTTGGGAATATACAGTCATGCTTTAATCAGAAAGCTGCAGAGCCTTTTAGTTGTCTAGTCATATGTTATTGTGTTATCATAATGTTCTATTTTTAATCATCAGTATGTTGATTCTGTTTAGTTTTTTAAAATAGCTGTATTGGAGGCTTTCATTAACTTTCTGTTCAAATGTCATTAAGACTGAGGAATGGGTTAGAAAGTTTTCAATGGATCTGAATAAATGGGGAGGCTCTTAAGTCAGTTCAGCCTGGCCCACATTTGCCTTGACTTGTTTGAAAACTTTATACTGTATATTTTTATGAGTATTGGAATCCGTGCAGGAGAGAAAAAGATGTCACAAAATGTCAGCGAAACAAATGATAGCTAAAGCAAACAGAAATGACTATCCCAATAGAAATTAAGGTCAAGGGGCTTATCAAAAATCAAGCATTCTTGAGCTTCCAGAGTTAAAAACGGAATGTGTACAGCACATCCCAAAGAGAAAGACCACTAATGCTAAAAAGAATAACATGCTATGTTTGATGGACAAGTGATTTCAACAGAGTTGTTGGAAATCTACATTTTTTAAAAAATTTTTAAAATAAAATCATTGAATAAAATTTTAACAAAGTAAAAGCCATAAAAGAAAGAGAAATGTAGAGAAAAGAAAATATGTAAAAACTTCTGATCTTCTTAAAGCCATTCAAGGACTCTACATTAATTTTTCAATCTAGCCTCCCCTTCTCTTGCTTCCCCCATTTATATACACTTTTATGTGCATATGTGTTTGTGTGTGTGTATATATACACACAAACTGGAAGATCTTATACTTGTTTTTTAGGTACTACCATGGATACCTTGAATCTAGTGCTTGAAGATATTTACCTGGTTTCCAAATAGGAAGTCATCTGTGAGTCAAATCTACTATGTCCTATTTTTTTGTGCTTGTAGATGCCCATGATGTTTGCATGAATATATTGGGATTGTTTAGGGTTACTATTCACAGATGTTTTATCCTGTATTCATGTGCAGGTAATCCTCACTTATCAATTACAATTGAGACCAAGAATTCCATCACTAAGAGATGAAATCATCAGACATGCTACCTGACTGCACCAACCATCCCAATTGCCGTTGTTAGGAGAATCCTGCACAATTGAAGTAGCCTGGGTCACATGACCCCTATTTGCAACTTCTTGCCCGCTTCTTCATTTTTTTGCTTATCAGAAGTTGGCAGTGAAGTTTGCAAATTGTGATCACATTACTTCAGAATGCTATAGCAGTATAATTGCAAGCTAAGTTGCTAAGTGTCCAAATCATGATCATGTGACCTTGGGTATGCTCTGACAGCCACATCTGCAAGGAATATTGAAATTCTTAAGTCCTCCTTATTCAGCATTATTGTAATGTTGACTGCTGAACGGGTGGGCATTAAGCGAGAACTAACTATATTGGTTTTGGTTGTAAAAGCATCTCATCAAAAATACAGTTCGGTATATATAAAAATTAATATTATAAAAACAATAATATAGACACTAAGTTTTCAAGTGAAGCTTAAGTTAAATCTATGTGCAACAAAAGCAGCTGGGTTTATCTTTCTGGCAAGAAGTATTTGCTCAGCCCATTGTAGTTTGCTTGGTTCTTTCTACCTTATTGCAAATGTAAGCCCTTTTCAAGGAACATTTAGCTAATCTCTGCATTGTTTATGGAAAATTAGTAAATATGTAAATTCAGAGGTTGCTAGATTTGAATATGATAAGTAATTATACTCACATATTAAATCTAAGCAGGATTTGCCTTATTCATTTAGCCAGTTCAATCAGGCAAATAAAAGCAGCTTACAAGTATCATCATGGTTAAACAATTAACGATAACTTGATGAATTATATTGACAAGTTTTACAAATAGCTTCTAATACATCAAAAATACTTATCAGAACTTTAATCCTTAATGCCTGCTTGGCATTAACTTTTAACTTTCCATTAACTTTAAACAATATAATACAGTTTGGTTAAATCTCTGTATCTGTATTCATTCAGTCACCAACTTTGCTATTTTATTATTAAACAAATCTATATGGCCACCCAATTCATACACAGGGGACTCTGGGCAGCTTACAACATTAAAGCCACAATACAAAACCATAGTACAGCACACCCCCACCCCCATTGTTGAAAGGCTAGTTCTAAAGAATGGAGCAAGGATCTATTCAGCATTTCTTAAAATGTGATTAAAACTACTATATTCCTATCCATTGAGATTTCTGCTTCAGGCCCTGTCACACTGCCCAACGGATGCAAAACGTTAGTAAAAAGGACACAACGGACGAGCAAAATGTTCCAT